>JAQIVE010006003.1:0-12086 GCA_034698285.1 Sminthurinus bimaculatus | reverse complement strand
CTCATCGAGATGCTTCTTTTCGTGCTTGAAATCACTCTCCATAAGAATTTTACTTTCGTTTTAAAACAAGAAGAATTTTTAATTTCAAGATAATATTTCGTTTGTGAGAAATATAATAACTGATGAAATTAGTACCTTTTGTCTCCTTTAAAATTTGTGTTACACACGCTGTTTCAATTTGTGTCTCTAAGCACACTTTATTTTACATTTCATAGATCCCGACTTGTGAATTTCAATTTTGGGTTATGATGTATAAGATTCTGTGGTTTTTCTCTTTGGGAGATATTCATTTTCCCTTTTAACATTCTTCGATTCCTACTAGCATTTGACGTTTTTGAGTTGGAGTTTTGAATGGAATTATATTCTGTCATCAGTTTGTCGTTTAAACAGTGGTTGCTAGGCTCGAGCCTTAAAGTTTAAGAAAATCTGTAAAATATCCTTTTTGAACATTTAAAGCTGTTGTTGTTTTTGTTGCTCGTTGGGATCGTTCGCACAAAGTGTTTGGGAAATACAACACAATGTTGTCAAACGTTTCATCATACTCTGAACTCTGAGCTGAGTCACACATTCGCACCTGTCTCGGCAAAACGTACATAATATATTATGTATTTTTGCAATACACGAAACTTGGGAATTGTCTTTTATTAATCAGCAGCAACAAGTTGCTGGTTGAAGATGATTGCACCTTGCAAGTTTTAGTTGATGGGTATAGTGTTGAGTGTTAAGTTGATGATAATTCAACAAATGTATGTATATATGCTTGCAAATTGATTTTTAATCTCTGCAAATGCTGTACAGGCACAGTGACTTCTCATTCGCACAAAATTGATTATACATGTACAACGTACATGTTATAATATGTATTTTATGCTAATACATACAATGTTTCAAATTTCAAATGTGTTGTGTTATTCATACACACTATTGGAGTTAGATACAGTATTGAAAATATTTTAACTGATCCTACTTGTAGTTTCATGAATGTACATAACGTGAAAAATCTAAAGACACAAATAGAAGTGTGCGAGAAATATTTATAATGGCAGTAATCTTTCGTCTCTCACTCCCTCTCACTCTCTCTCTCTCTTGACTGAGGTATTTAGTGAGTATTTCAGACGATTAGTGACTACTTACATTATAATATTTGGTAATTGTTTGAATTGCACATTACAAAATTAAATTATACAGACAGATATGCATATTTTTACTTTGTACAAGGAGCTTTGAGAGTGTATTTGCAACAGAGTCATTCAAATGTCGCTTACACCCAAAATTCACGTCACTCAGCAAGGCATTCAGTTAGTTTAAAGCTCTCACTTTGAGACTTCAACTTTTTGGTTCGGGACTTGTCGAATAGATTTTATAGATATTTTGCATTTTTCATAGTAGACTTGTCGAAAAATCTCGTAACTATTTTTGGTCTTCATTGAATCCGAATTTGTATATACTTTTTTAACTCTATCCTAGAAACTATAGGTAATGAAGGAAAGGGATAAAGGCACATTTTTCAACATCGAGTATA
The DNA here is from genome assembly GCA_034698285.1 of Sminthurinus bimaculatus. Classification (NCBI taxonomy): domain Eukaryota; kingdom Metazoa; phylum Arthropoda; class Collembola; order Symphypleona; family Katiannidae; genus Sminthurinus; species Sminthurinus bimaculatus. Next base: position 10,564 of record JAQIVE010006003.1, on the reverse strand, counting down.
TAAATAAATAATCAACGGAAAAATTGTGTATATTGGTGAATATATTATGTGTATTAATGAATGATAATGGAAACGATGATTGGCATGATTCCGCGAAGAGCAAAAAAGGGGAACAAATATATAGCTGCAGGATTACGGATAATAGTTAAAAATAAACAAGATTCTATGAACGTATGAAAGCTAGCACGGCAAGAGATTAGGGAAAAACAACTCGAGTTGATTGAATCATTAATTGAATTATGTTTGTGAATGGCTTAAGTTATGATTTATTGAATAGACGATTGGAGGCAGAGAAAGATTCGCATTTCTACTTATGTATTATATTGTCAATATTTCTATACAATATTATAGCTTGTGTAAGTACAGAGTTGTGAACCATAAGTAGTAGTTGTAATGTGGACAATTAAATCGATTGCCGACAGCCGACACAACATATTGGTTAGTTGTTGGTCTATGCTTTATGGTTCCTTCTTGTTCGATGATAATAATACATATGTATAAATTATTATTATAAATGTGTAGTTATTACATATGTACATGCGGATGGTCTACGGGTCTCCTGCATAGTTTTCAGTCTCATTTGAGGTATCAAACAGTGAAAATAGACACCTCTGCGATCGTGCTGGGAATTTAAAATGTAGAATGCAAAGGAAGACAGCGTCGGTGGAAAATCATTGAATGATTGAACAAGGTGGAGAAGAATTGGCAGAAGATTCCAACTAAGGAATATACAAAACTGTTTGTTACACGTTTGTTACACAGCTCATGTACATGAATAGGAATTGTTGTTGATAGTTGTGAGCATAAGGATCTTTAAATAGTCATAGGGATAGATATAGCAACATGATACGATACAGTGTCATCAGATGAAGCTCATCCTCATCCTCATTGTTTGCGCCTTCTTCTTCCCTTCCTTTGAGGAGCTCTCTCGGCATCTCTTCTTACTGTCTTGATTCAAGTCGAAGTTCTCTCTCCTTCTCCTCTCGTAACAACTTTATCATTGTTATATGTTGTTGACGATGTTTACAAGATAGAATTTGATAAATTCTTTCAGGACTATATCGGTATAGGAGTACATATATCAGCTTATGACACTGGATTGTATTGTAGTGGTCAGTTTCAGTTTCAGCACTTCATCCTCATTCGAAGACCCTTTACCAAAAATAAATAATTTGAATGTTGTAAATTTAATTGTGTGACACTATACTCTGCCAATCACTGCGTGTGAGAGTGCGGAGAATATTGTGAATAGAAAAATATATTATATTTTTCATTTTGCCATTTATTCATTCATTCATTCATAAAAATCTCAAGTGAATTTTCAAGTATTTGAGAGCCAGTTCTTTTCTTCTGCTCTATCTTTTACGGTAGACAATTGTTCACTTTGTATTTTGATTCCATGTTTCGCTGTTGTCATCATGTAACGCGTATGTATACATACAAACGCATGCATCTTCCCGTTGATTCATCTATCCTGTTTTGGCCTATCTGAACAAAAATTTGTGTGCACATTCAACATTACTAAGTGGAAAATGTTACTCTTCTTTTTACTATTCTTCTTCTGCTTGTTGGAACTACTAATAAGGAAATAGTTTCACATTGTATAAAGTGTAATTCATACTTCTTCTATCTCGACGAGATGAACAACGAAAAGGAAGTACATATAGACACACATGTACGTATTTTTTTACAATCGCAATTTTTCATACTTTTATTTTTGCTCATATATTTTCGACAGACATCTAATTTGCACACAGTTCACAATAAACTATGTAAATATGTGTCACACAGAAGAATGAGACAAGAGGACTTTTTTCCTACTTGGTAAGGATTTAGGTGACAAATAAGTTATAATATTTTGGAATGATTGATATTTGGTAATTTGCCCATATATTTACGTTTTTAGTTGTGGAAGTGAAAACTCATTCACACGCATTGTATATGCAGTATTGTTTAGTAGTTTCCTAAATGTTTTCCCAAGTTCGAGTTTTCACATGTGCAAAATATCTAGTAATTTTTGCAAATTCAAAATAACAATAGATAACACGATAGCCTACTGTCTACTTTCTTGTACCCTATTAGGTATATTTTCTAAATTCATTCATTATTCATCTCAAATATAATACTGCAAAAAATATGGGCCATACAATATTTTCAGCCTTATGCAGTAGCTTTTGATTACAACTTGTAGTTTGTAGCATGGCAGAGTATCCGAATGCACAATATCTGTGTAATATTTGCAATTATTATAATAATATGAAACTGATACTGTAGACAGAGATCTCCCTTTCTGTAGAAGCATTATGCTTCTTTTCGTGTGTATATGTATACAATGATAAATAATATATCTATATGAAAATCGAAAATGAAAAACATGAGAGAAAAACACAGACATGAGATACACACGTAGTATAGTAGCAGCATTTTTGATAGGAAAATAAAAGTATATGATGATATACTTAGCAAGATTGTTTGGTTTCCTTTAAGCTGTATACATTTTTTTTCTTACTTCTTCCACATAATATCAGTTGAAAGGAAGAAGATGGAGATGAATACGATGAAAAAAGATACACACAGTAGAAACTACGTACTGAAATAATCATCATTTTTGGAGATTATAACCTGGTGTGCATATGCATACAAACCTTTGTTATAGGAATAGGACGTACAAGGCGAAGACGATAATGACGAAGAAGAAGAATGTACAGACACCAGGACGAATATGAATGCAGTTTTAACGCACGATGCACATTGCATGTGTGTATAAAAACTATGTTTCGATGCTTTCGATTGTTGTTGTTGCTACACACCAAGAAGCATGCAGAAGGAGATGAGCAAGTGGTTTGGTTAGTCCGGGTTTGAGATTCAATGTTCAGATATTGAGAGTTGCAAAGATAACATTGATGGCTAGGTTTCTTCCTCTCCTTTCCTACATAGTAAGGAATATAATATACAAAAATCTCCATTATTTTATTATTATTACTATTGCTACCATCATACTATTGAAGGAAGATCAAGATAGTATGACAAGAGTTAGATCGCAAGGCAAAATCGAAAAAAAAACTCTTCCTATTTAAATTTAATATTATTGTTGTTTATTTGTTGAAAACATTCTCTCTTGTATACTACATATGCTTTGTATACACGATATTTTATTTGTACAGATTATTAAAAAAATATTTTAAACATAAATGATGCAAATCACAAAAATCTCTGTATGTACTCCTGACGTCTGTGCTACCGTTTTCTTGTATACACATACATCAGATTGATTGTGATTAAACATCCTCACAAGTTTCTACCTTAATTCTTTCGTTCACTATCTTTCCTTTCATAGTAGAAAGGAAATGTGAAACCAAAAGTGCGCTTGTCGGTAGGTTTTGGTACAATGTACTCTTTTATATGTTTTTGTATATTAAAAAGGATTTATAGTTTTATTGTAGTTTCAATGCAGTCCTTTTGAAAGAGATGCTTATTTAAATGAGTTTATCTTTGTATGTGTGTACAATGTACAAGTTAGCTATTTGTATACATAGGTATGGGTAAAGGAAGATGAGCATAAAGCAACGAGTAAGGAGTGCTCTTCGTCTCGTGGTACTAGCTGTAAATGGCCATGTAATACGATGATGATGATGACTAAGGATTGTCTCTCTTGTCTCCGTCCTGTTTGTCACAGATATCTATAACGATGGTCTTAGTTTCTGTTGTAGTTTCAGTAGTCACTAAGTTTGTTCTCTACATTTCATACATACGCATAGAAAACAAGAGACGGATGACAATGTTCGAAGAAGATGACACTTATTTACATGTGTCTCCTGCCTGCGTGTGGATTCATAGGTACAAAACACATGGATACATACTATACTTATTTCTGCGAGAGTTAGTTAGTTAGCCGTTGTTTTGGCCTTTGGTACGGTTGTGGTCTCTCTTCTTTAGCCTGATCTTTTACAAGATATAGTAATATGTATATACATTTTATATTATTCTTTAATCTTCCCGTTGACTCTCTTTTCCTTTTTTAATATACTTCTATGTATAAGCTACAGGCGAGTACATTGAATTGTGTTATATTTCTTGCGTAGAAATGGCCAGTAGCAACGTGAGCACACGTACACGTACGTTACGCAGTTGAATGTGTGTCGTGTATTATCATACGGATGTCCATAATGGATATAAAATAAAAAGTAATGTGATACACCATGTAATATATTCAAAAAAAACTAGAGGGTCTCGTGTAAACTTTTTTAAAGCGTGTACACTGCATATGTATATATACTGGCCAGAGAAGCAAGACATGTACATGTACATGGGAAAACCAAGTGCAAATTTTTTCAAATGTATAACTTTCTGACTGTTTGTGTCCTCTTCTTTTTCTTATCCGTCTTCGTTTAAACTTTTTATTTTCTGTTTTGTGCTGCTGCCGAAATGCGTTGGAGAGCATGCCGAGCAAACTTCTTTTACTTTTGTGTGAATTTTAAATACAAGTAAATAATATTGCTAGTATCTGTATCTAACTGCATATCTAGTATATAATAAATGCAAGTACAAAGTCACACAAGAAGAAAACGAAGAAGAAACTGAATGAAAATGAATGGCTGGCTGACTGGACGGATGATGGAGCATAAAACATGTGCATAATAATAATAATAACATTCCAAGTCTGTATGTACTCACATTGACTAAGTAGGTTAGGCAGGAAAAGTTTATGATTTTTTATACTCACTGTTACTATTGCAATCGCTACTCATTCCGTTGGAAATGACCTGCTATTCCACTTGCAACTTTAAACAGATGGACGGACTCCTCATCAATTTACTTTTGCTATTTTTAATCTGATGAGGTATATTTTTGTGTGTACGTACGCTGTATGCGTCTTTGTTTGTGTGGTGCATGGGGTAACTACAGTGTACATTTTGAGTGAGTGCATATAGCGACAATTACAATTATTACGACTATTACAGTGACCGCAAGCAACGAATCTGTTTCAATTATATGATTTCTGGTTTTTTCAAAGACAATTTACTTACGCTTAAAAAGAATGTGTGTGTATATGAGTGCACTCGTTGTTTTTGCACACTCTTAAAAAATGAAATAAATAAGTGCAGACTCTATGTAACATTAACATGGTAAACCTTCACTGCTACTTCTTTTTGCTCTGATTACTGAATGTCGACTTTGGCTAGTTTTTGGTTTCACTTATAATTATTTCGGCTGAATATCTTTATGTATGTAGTTATGTTTTCCTCTCTCGCTCTCTCTCTCTCTCCTTACTTTTTCTTAGCATGTAGTATGGCAAAAAAGAGGTGGGAACACACACAGTTACCGTCGTCCGCCGTACACTATTCTATCCCATCATGTTATTGCCTTGTAGTGTAGTTCAACATTTGGGTATACACATTCATTCAGTTCGATTTCAAGATGCATGTTAATTATTTTACCAGAATATATGTGATAATGAGGGACAACAACGGTTATTGTTATTCACTCGTCTCTTTTTTGCTCATGAAGTATTTAAACACATGTAAGTATGTGTGTATATATGTATTTTCACAATAATTTGCAACCGTTTGTTTGTTTGTAAATTCCCACCAATTATAATTCACAGTTACTCATTGATTCGCACAATTGTTTTGTTACAATTAACCGACTTTGCGACGCTTAGTCCCAATACAGTAATTATTATTGTTGTTGTTATTGCTCCCCTAATAATGCACCTAGGTTGGCAATCGAATTCGATTCAATGCAATTTTAAAAGCTTAGTTTACTGGTATTTTTTATTCGCATTGAAACACCATCCAGTACATGTGCATGTGCGAATGTAGTATGCCTGTTGAACCAAAGACATGTGTAAAGAGTTTACTCAATGTTAATTCTCATTGTAGTTCTAGCTCTATCAAATGATGTAACTGCATACAATACGCACATGATCTTGTTTGATTCTGTCTTTATCATTCATGCAAAACAACCAATAATAACCCGTTTTTCGTTACAGTGTGCGATTTACATGTTATAAACGGACAATAAAAAAATGAAATTATTTACACGCGGTGAGATTTCAGTTTATGGATATTATTTTGAATAAATATATACGTGTGTGAAGATCCAACCATTTATGATAAAGAACGTGGGCTTTTTTCTCCTGTGATTATAGTGTGAAATCAACTGACATTGTATACATTTGGTGATGTGAGAACATACAAGTTGTATGACGACGGTGATTGAAAGCTTAGATTTATTAGTTATGAATTGCAAATATCGCTAGATCGATTTTAATTTTGAATGTGTGAGAAGCTGTTTCAATCATAATAATGGGAATGGGAGGTTCGTTTTAAGTTTGATTGAAGTCGACCCGATTTATTTATTGCCAACATTTTTCTCACTAATGCGTTCTGTTTACGCCTTGTAACCTTGCAGGTTGTTCACGTTTTCCAGATATCTATTTCTATTGTAAGTGCCAATGAGTAAAGGATTTAATTTAAGTGTTAAAAAAATTTACAATTTCTATCCATCTTTACGTATACGCACACATGTCACACGCGCATTATTGTTATGACTGGGATTATTTGACTTTTTTATTCAATCATTTAGTTTCCTCTCATTCTTGTCATTCAACTGTTCTTACAGGTATTACTGTTGGTACTATTAAACATATTCTATTCCTATTTACCAACATTGATTATGAGCTTCTTAAGTTATGAGTTTTGTATACTTTTTTTGCATACGTTTATCTGTATAACAGAAATAACGAAGAAGAAATTCCGTTATGAAAAGAGAAGAAATCTTAAGAAAAAATTGAAGTAAACACTTGTAATGTGTAGATATATCTGTACATTAATACCTACCATCAGTTAAAATGTTGAATATAAGTTTGTTTTCATTTTCACGTCGGCAATTCAATGGCAGAGTCACACATGCATAAAATATACATAGTTTCATTGACGGCCTAGTATCTATGAGAATGAGGACCAGATTTGTTTCAAGATGGCAAGTGCAGTACACCTTTTACGCCGTTTTCAGTGTTAACGTGCATGCCAGCCATAACTATATACACTTTTCTTGCTATTATCAACATACTTATACGAGCTGTACATTTCTGCAGTTTTTTTGAAAGGAAAACAACATTCATTTTCAATATTAAGAGAAGTATTTTATTCAGCTTCATCGTAAAACGGTGGCTTAACCAAATTTGCGACTGCTGTTTTATAATTACAAGAATACTAACGGTTTATTATTAAAATAATTATTGGGAATTGGGAAATAACAATAAAAATTATGGCATTATTCATTATTAATGCTACCTGGGTGACTAAAGTTAGGATTACAAACTTGTGATTAAATTCAAAGGTCATCTACAGCAAGGGAAATGAGTGGTGTAAATCCGCGAAAAAATGGCGAACATCAAATCTTTAGTTCAATAAGCTCATGTTGAAATTTTATTTTTGTATGTATAGAGCACTATGATTATTTGAAGGCACATGGACACACATAAATGCATAGATAATCTCGAAAAAAACATTAATATAATGATTATACAATTTTCCTTTAACCAGTAGTCCTTTTATTTGTGAAACCAAATACAAGAGAGTTTTAAATGTCAAAATGGAGAGAAAGAGAGAGGGATGCGAGGATAATTCAGTTATGCCAATATAACTGAACAAAAAAAAGTGATGTAATCTCTCGAATAATAATAATTGTAGTATAGGTGAAATACACGTTTAGAATCTTTAGTGTGCAAAATCTGAAAATCCTTCTACTAATATACATGCATGCTACTCGAGTTTTTAAGTGTGGATTATGAACCCCGTTGTAAGAAGAAAACATGACGTTAGGACAAAAAAATTAAAGGGGAAAAATAATAATAGTAGTAAAAGTACATGGTAAATACTCAATACACAGAGAAGCTTTTAGCAAAAGGAACTATCACAAAAATTTTAATGCGGTCAGAATTTTCAATGGTTTGTTTTTTCTATTCTTAGCACACTATGTGTACATACATCAGTATTAGACACATGTACATTAAATAGATTGTGCAGAGAAGGTTTAAAAGAATTTAGGCTACAATATTGAATAACCGAGGAACAACAATAAGGTAATTTTGAATGTTGTTTACTTTGATCGAAATCAAGGTTTGTATTGTCTGCGTCTTTCATAAATATTCTATAATTTTCAATAAGTCTTCTTATTTCATTGTATACGCGAGATTTTTTACTGTAATAGATGGTTTTACTTTTTTTCTGATGTGCTGAGGTACAAATATATAATTAAACAGTAGATAGTTTTCTTAAAAGCATCCCTGTTTTTACTCTACTTAAAGTTATGTCACACTCACATTATGTATGATGAAAAAGGTCCTCGAAAATTAGCTTGTTAAAACCAATTAGTTGAAATAATCATAATTAGAGTTTTGAGAAACGTTTAGTTTTTACAATAGTTTCATTTTAATACATGAACTCAAAAGTTTATCCGTCCTGCGTCCTGAGGAAACATGTCTGATTTTAAATTTCAACTCGAGCACAATGGTTAGATGACCCTGGTTATAATTTATAATAAACACAAAATTTTAAATATTGTTCAAATTTCAAGTGGCCTCAACAACTTTTACGTTTTTGTGGCATTTCTTCCCCCGTCCCAATTTACCGCAAATAATGAAGATTGAATGGCATTCTATTTTTCTCTATTTATCTGTATCTGTGAAAATTTCGTGTATATGATGTAATTGTTAAATTGTTTGATACACAGAATAAATAACATCGAATGAAGGGGATTGGAATTTACATGTATGTGTATTGTGTATGTAGTATGTACACATGCATGGAAGATCAGACATTGGTCTTGGTTTTTGATATTGCCTAATTCCTAATTTTGCTTGACAAAAATCCCTCTTGATGTATACAGTATGTTGTACAAATAAGAAAAACGTCCGCGCTACCTAATTCATCCATAACTCAATCTATAGGTATGTACATATGTGTGGCCGTATGAAGTTTTCTTAATGGAATTTTTTCCCTGAAGGAATTCATCAATGGTTAATAGGACCAAGAGCAGGAGCCGATCTAAGCCAAGACCAATATATAACATACCCATACAAGTTTATGGCTGCGGCAATGTATGACGCTCACAATCAGTGCAGTATAGTACAGTAGTTACGTGTCATTTTAGAGCGTACGGAGCGTAAAACCATAAATAAATGGAAACATTTTGGTGCAAATGAAAAAGTGAACCCAGCCCAAAGAAACTTGATCATAATGAAAAAACTATATTGTATGCATTCCATATTGCAGAATATCAAATTGTATCATTTTTATTATGTGTCTGCTCCCAAAACTACGTATGGCGTACATAGGAGTACTAATGACATTGGCTATGATCTAACCATTGTCATTCATCAAGAATCAAGACTGAATGTAAGTAAGTCAGCTCAAAAGAAACACAATTCTGTTGATCAGTACACAATGTATGCGTTTCTGTATTGTTGCTATACAAAATGTAGTGTATGCTGCAGTATAAGTACTACACTTCATGTAGAAGTCAGCTTGTTTCTCCATAAGTATGTATAGTCCAATGCATTTGTAGCAGGTCTCTCCACATTTTATGTATCGTGAATTTATTCATTATACTTAATTTTTTGCCACCATAATCATAATATGAGATGGTGGGAAAGGTGGAAAAAAGAGCTCTAATGAATCATACAGTACGATATGTGCAACTTCAACACAAAGTATTCTCTATTCTCAATCTTTTGTCTCCTGGACGATATATATATAATATATACAGATAATACGAGAGAAAGAAGTCAGCACATGCAGGCAGGCAGGTGTGTGCATAGTTATTATAGACATGTTTTTAGATTGAGTCATAAATCTATATATCCCACTCATAATATACATGATTGACGGCGATTAGAATTAAAGGTTAATATGATAAAAGGGAATGTGATGTGTAAAATTTGCAACGGGGTGGTAGAAATATATTAGTGTGCCTGCGCAATATGTATCAAAAGATTCATGATGCATATTATATGGTCCATTCCTAAGATGATGCGTGCGTGTATAAGAGATCAAGCATTGGGTGTCACTGGGAGAAAAACAGAGAGAGGGGTATACAGACAGACAGACAGTGAGAGAGAGAGCAATTCAATCTCAATCGCTATCAGAATTATAATAATAATTGTAAATAATCGTAATGTAGTGGTAAAAGGCTTCGTTCAAAACTAAATTGAAATGGAAGAATGAACGAAGGAAAACAAATAATACCTGAGCATTTTTTCAATATTATGTATCATTGCACTTTTACTGCTTGAACGTTATACTGGATTATTGTATAATAGATCTGAAGTTTGAATATCAATGTGTAGTAATTACCTATAATTGTATTTTCTTATTTTTGACGCACTCAGAGGAAAGTAGTGCAGTATAAACTAATAATGTATATATATATATATACGCATGACATAATGCATTATTAGATATTTAAGGACATTATATAAATACAAGATCAGCCCGCCATTGTACCAATGGCGCTAGTGGCTTTAATTACAATTATTTCCATCTCCTGTAGCATTATT
>JAQIVE010006002.1:0-12089 GCA_034698285.1 Sminthurinus bimaculatus | reverse complement strand
GGTACCGTTGAATCCGGCGGAAAATTCTGCATCTCCATCTGTTCTTGAGACAAGTTCAAAATTTAACTTGATTTTTTATAACGGGTAATGTTGATTTTTAAAAAACTTCCTAAAATTGAAATTTTCATTTTCAAAATTGTTTTTTGTTGTTAAAATTCAAATATATATCTACACACAAAAAGAGGTCAAACTCATTTTGCCAACACTACAATTATCTTATTACAATTCTTCTAACATTTTCCAGGTTTGTCTTAATGAAGGTATTGTCAAATAATTACATAGCATACAGTACACACGCATTTTTTTACTGTAAAAATTTTTTGTACTCAGCATTTTATTATTTCTCTACTTTCTAATTACTGGGGGAAAGCAGTTCGAGAAAAACAGACATTTTTACCTTTTCTCATCTTTTTTTGTAACCCCTACTTATCCCTGTACAAAAATTATCCCCTTATTATTTTAATTACTGAGCCAACTTGAAAATTTACTTAACCTACATTCAAGCTTACGTTCGCGTAAACAACTTACACAACGAATAAAAATTTTAAATTGTACATTACATAGGGAAAACAAGTAGTTATTTAAACGTTGCAAAGAGTCTTTTCATCAATTTCTTTCCAGATTCCTTTCACAACCGTGCTTTATACTGTCAAAATTCAGGACAACTTTTTGTTGCCAATGTTTAAAATTGTTAGCATAGAAAACTACTTTAAAATTTCACCATTGCATTGTAAAACCTAGTTTTTGAGCAACAAAACATTTTTTCGTCTGTTTGCAAGCGAAAATGGAAAACTCGAAGCGGCCCGAAGTTTTGACCACTGTGGAAGAAGAGTTAGAACAGGAAACTAGTGTTCAAGTAGTGGAAGAAGATCTGGAAGGAGCTGAGATGGCTGATGATGATCTGGCATGGGCAAAGTTAGAGGACGTCGAAAGGGAAACGGCGGTCCCCCATGAGACTGATTGGGCTGGAAAGGACAACTTCTATGGCTCCGATCACTCCACTTTTACCTCACACGAAAGACCTTTGAAACGGCCATAAAAATACTTGAATTCGTCGCCTTTATCAAATGCGTCCCCTTTGAACTGGTGGACAAAAAAGATGGAAGCTCGTTGAGGGTGCGCATGCTCCAAAAATGGTGGCAAATCGCCCTCTGGCGTCTTGTCAGCATAATCACAATTTCCGCCAGCGTTCATGTCTGCGCCAGTTTTTGCTTTATCTGGCAACGAGCGCCATTTGGCACCGAAATGGCGTTCCACATTTTCTACATCAATTTGGCAATCTGGTTTTTGGTCTACTTTGTTCCACTGTTCCGGGAGCCCGAAAAATGTCTGAAAAGGTCAATGACCACGATTTTGTTTTTCGGGTTACCCAAAGTAAATTTCGAAAGAAAATTCGAATTTTTTTAAAAGCAGTGCAGTATTTAGATGTTTTAAAAATTACACTAAAATTTCAAACAATTTTTTCATTTTTTTTGCCAGAGTTGAAAATCTGCCCCAAACATTGGGCGTCCTTCCCATTCGTGATTTTGGCGGTCTACTACCTGACTCACATGTTTGCTCTGTCATGTTTCCTGAATCCCGCTTTCTTCTATCTGTACCGGGAGCGTGCTGTCTACATCTTTTCGGTTCTCCCGCCGACATGGAAAACAAACCCGCTGATCCTGGTGACCTGTACCGTGCTTGAGTTCTATTTGGTGGCCGCGGGATGTTCTCTCCTCTGCTTGTACTTTTGCTACTGGTGCTCTGATGTATACACCTTGAACCACACGATGAAGACCATCACGTAAATATGTGATTTTTAATTTTTTGTTTTAATTATTGGTTACTAATTGCGGAACTTGTGAAACTTGTACATATGATAGCATGTTGTTTGTTATACACAGAGACAGAGTAGTTGACGAACTACAAGTTCAAGCCTTTCTGTATCTGGACCTATTTGTCGTCTCATTCAACGATTTCAACGGCGGGCTCTTCGCGACCGGGTTTCTCTCCGTCCTGACGCTGGGCAGTATCATTATGATCTTTATTTCCCTCACGGGTTTCCATATTCTTCTTCCTGTACATTTATATTCTGTTCCCCATCTACGCCTCTTTCATGATGGGACTCATCCTACTCTTTCTTCCGCAGCATGCCAAAGCCACATCAAGTTCTTAGGTATCCTGGGTAAAATGAGGGCCCAGCCACTGTCATTATCAGCAGAAAGGTCACCTCATCTCGCGGCCATCAGCTATAACCGTGAAAAATACCTGGAAAAGAGAATTGCGGCATTTCGACCGCAGGGACTCCGAATCTCATTCTTTGGGGTATTTTCTCTAGACTCGCCGGCTGTAATGATAGACCAGATTTTTAATAATATCCTCCTTCTACTCTCCCTCTAGTTATGCACTTAATTTTTATTTTGTACTTTTTGGCGTAAACCATGTTTTTTTCAGGACAATGCATTTCATATTTGTTTAGATTTTTGACCAAATTTGTGTCCATATTTTATTGAACTTCTCGTTTTTTTCTAAAGGATGTGTGGAATAAAAATATGCTGTTAAATGATAAAATGTTTACGTGCCACATGTTTTTGAACCAAATTTCAAAGATCCCATCAAAGTTTACTTGAATTTGATTAAATAAAAAAAACAAAGCAAAAAGGAATGAAAATTTCGCTCACAATGACATTTACTATGAACTCAGTAGGGAATTCATAGATTTACATAATACTTTTATTTTTGTGTCAATAAATCTAGTCAGTAGCATTACCGTTAAAATGTACTTTAATTGATAGAAACAACAATAAATAAAAACTAAAAATAAACTCATAACAATCGTACAGGAAAAAGCCGACGCAAGCAGTAAATATACTTTAATTAGAGAGGTTTGTGAGTTGTGAGTTATAGCAAGTGTAAAATTTCAACAAATGAAGGGCTGACAATCAAATCAGCCTCTCCACGTTGTTAAAGCAACGTGGAGGGGTTTATTTGATCGTCAGCCCTTCAAATGCCTTAAATTATTTTAAACATATATAAATTTTCTGAGTTAACACGGCGATCCGGGAGGGAAGCACCAACCATCCTGCGCTCCACCTCCAGTTCCTATAGAAACACAAAAAATGAAAAGAAAGTAATTTTTAGTACAAGTTCTGTTTTTTTAAAGAATAGGAAAATGTACAAAAATTCAAGCAACTTGCATTTGAAATAGTTAAAATATTATTTGACGAAGTCAGTAAAGAAATTAGTATTGCGGCATTGGCTATTTTCATCTAATTATCATCTAATTTAGATGATACTCTATGAAAATAGCCAATCCCGCAATGCTAATTTCTTTACGGACTTCGTCATTTATGGTTAGTACAAAAATTACCGCAACACCACCCACGGGGGCATTTTTTCCCTTTTTTGAGCCCACAGCCGTTCTTAAACGCTTTGGCAGCATCCTAGACAAAATAAATACAGATGTTGGATTAATGCTCAATTTTATATTTCTTTTACAAAAAAATGAAAACGAAGAAAAATCATGCAATAATTAATGCTTTATAGTGACTCACTCCAGACGCCGTTAGTGCCATGAGAACAAACACGACGAGAAGGGCTAATGAAAAATACTTCATTGTTGTTTTTTCTGTAATTTCTACCACAATTTCTACTACTTTGAGTTTCCTCTCTTGCACTAACGAAAAACAATAACTGAGGAAGAAAACGACGAAGCTGTGAATTTATAGCCCAAAAAACAGGAAGCCGCAATGTTTTTATTCCGAGTTTTCTTCTGCATTTCCTGTTTTTTATTTTTGTTTTTACATTGTGGTTTTCGGTACGCATATTATGCTTGTGTGTGATTTAAAGTAGGTACATAGAACAAGGCAACTAATTAAATTCAAAGCATAATATGTATGATTAAACTGAAAGGTCCAACTTTGTAGCCCCTAGCCCATTTGCTTGTATTTATTATGGTCGCTTGTCGATGGAAGGGATATAACTAGTGAAGGAAAAGCAAAGAAAAATTGTTCTCCTTGTAGAAACTTGATTTGTATAGTAATATTTTTCTTGGAAAAGTGCTGACTGCGGTCGCTGCAGAGCAAATGAGCATTTTATTTTGGATCCCGATGGTTGTTTGTTGTTTGGTGGAGTAAAAAATCTGCATGATTTACAGTGCAAGTAGGAAAATTATGTTGTAAAATATAAGTGCGTTATTGTTTTTTAAGGCCAAGACGTTGCAGGTTCAAAGCATGGAATGCTTTGAGCTAAATACTAAATTGAACCTGAAAATTGTGGCTTCACAATCAATTTTACGAAAAAATTGGGACTGTTTTTGTCCCGTTTTATGCAGCAGAATGACGTTAAAGTATTAATAGGCAACGTAGATTTTTAAAAAATTATGAAAAATACATGCAAATAATGGAACGATACGTTGCTATGGTTATTTTTTATGCGTACGTTGTTCTTAATTTTAGAAAAAGTACGTGCGCAGTTTTAAGCCACGCAACAACAATTTTATTACGAGGGAGAACAAACAGCACTCAATAGTACATACATCAATCGTTGAAAATGGCTGTTAAAGTTGTAAAATAATGGTCATTATAATTTAACACGGTGATCCTGGAGGGAAACACCATCCGTCGAGGCTAGGTCCTCCTCCGGTTCCTATGGATACACAAACGGACAGAAAAATATTTTCAGTTGAGAATTTTTACAATTTACTTACGATTTAAAGAAAAGTATTTGGAATGTTTGTGCTTTTCAATGAAATAATTTACCACAACACCATCCACTGGGGCATTGTTTCCCGTTTTTCCCACAGCCATTTTTAAACGCTTTTTTATTGGCAGCATCCTACACAAAAAAATGCGGGCCTCAGATTAATTTCTAGCTATTTGTATTTACAATTCATGTGGACTTCAGGACAGTTTTTAACGGAATAAATAAAAAACAATGCAATTATTATTGAGGAACTAAAAAGTTGACCAACCCCAGACGCCGTCAACGCCACGAGAACGAGGATGACGATAAAAGCCAATGAAAAATACTTCATTGTTGCTTTTCTTTGCTAGTTTTCTACTAATCGTAAATGTTTGCTTTTTGAAATTTTCTTCCTTGCTCGACGAAACTGCAGTAACTACTTGCTAAAGGGAAAGACTCTTGCAATTTATACTTTTCAAATCCCCCAAAAGCAGATCATAATATTTCCATTGCATCTCCTGTTTTTGGTATTTTGTATGTATTATCGTTTCAAAGTTTGAAGTTGAAGTTA
This sequence comes from Sminthurinus bimaculatus, assembly GCA_034698285.1. Lineage (NCBI taxonomy): Eukaryota > Metazoa > Arthropoda > Collembola > Symphypleona > Katiannidae > Sminthurinus > Sminthurinus bimaculatus. The sequence goes on along the minus strand of JAQIVE010006002.1, from coordinate 6,856 downwards.
CTACCTGGCTAGCTGCATAAAACAGGGGACCAAAAAAAGAATTAATTCCTGGAAAATCAGTCAGGTATGTAAGTAGAGCTATTTTAAAGCATTTTTTGCGCTGGTAAAATGGCAAGAACTTCACGCCACGTGCGTATTACTATTCTATGGTATCTAATTCCCAAATGAAAGGGATTAAGAAAAGTAGATAAAAGTTTTCCTTATGCCTTCAAATTTTTTTATTTTCCTGGAATAATGATGCTTATGGCTGCATTATGTGCAGCAGACGAGCATTATTTTTGATTACGAGAACCATTAGGTTGAGTAAAAAAAGTTGTATGATGAACAGGTTAATTTCTAATGTCTCAACTTGCATTCGTTGTGAACTAGACCCTGTATGTTGTAGCTGCACAATGCACAAATTGAGATGCTGCAAATTATTCCGCGAAATCGTGTTCAAGTATTTATAAAAGTTGTGCCATAAAATATGAAAATGCTATTAAACATAATAATTTATCAATAATTTAATTAACTTACCGTTAGTCAGCATATCTGCATGCTGCATGCATATAAGTAAATAGGAAAATTTTAAAGGAAAGGTGAGAGGCCAAAAATAATTGTACATTTAATTTGTCAACTTGACCTTTTTCTCTGATGGGCATAACCTTCGGGTCACTCGGTGACCTTTGACATGTACAAGATTAGCAGCGGTTTTGATCGTACTGAAAATTTGCCGTAGATTCTCGCCTCTTATTAAATATGATTCAACTGAAAACAAATAAATGAATAAAAATAGAGGAAAACAAAGGTAATTAAATGTATATCAAGTTAACCAAACGAAATTATGGCAATTATTTTTTGCCTCAATTATAGTTCACGATAAAGAGTCCTGCATCGACATACTGTATGGCTAAAATAATTACCGGCGTCCTGCCAAGTTTTTATGGATGCTCAGGTTCAATTTTGCTCATAAAATGGACGTAGTATTTATGTAATATACATAATCACAAAATCAATACTTAATTAGGGATACTCGAATCGCTGGTTTATCTCTATCAATATTAATTGTCGAGGTTCAGAATATTTCTTATTTAATTGCAATGGCCTTTACTTGATTTTTCTTTAGGCATCAAGCCAACTTTTTTAGTCTGGCTTTCGTGCAAAAATACTCAAATACTCTGCATGAAATGTTCACTCCACAAACGTTCAAAGGTTTTGAGTCCTTTTTCAAATTGGTTGACTTGACCCAGTCACTTCCGTTTCGATGGGACACCAAATCCGGGGAAATCCGCTTGAGTCACAGTAGACGGCGCATTTTTTTCTGGTACTGCTATGTTGCCTGGACCGTGATTTCATGTCCCTACATCGTGCACTGTTTTTTCAACGGCATTGTCCAGGGCGATCGGCCTTTGACCTCGTTGACCATCGACCTTCTTTTTATCGTCGGCTATAGTTGCTTTTCCATATTCCACTTGAATTTCATCGTTCACAAGGATGAAATTGCCAACTGTCTCAATCAAGTGTTCAGAATGGACCGAAAGTTTCAAGGTCAGACCAAATAGGCCACAGTACTCATATCAAAATAAATTTTGATCCTGCCAGGTCATTTAAATTTTTTTTTACATTTTTTCAGAAAAATTATCCGGACTTGTTCTACCTAAACGTTTTGATGGTTGTGACCTCACCATATGGTTGTTCAACCGAGTAATTCCTTTCAATACTCTTTTATTTTTCTCCCTGCTGCTGGACAATGTGAACAATCCTCGGTATTACTTGCATCTCATTCCAAATCCACCCGGGTACTTTGAAAAGCCCTGGTGGATAATCGTCCCCTATTTGGCCATTGAACTGGCGGCCATTGTGAGCTACTGCACCAATTTCATGTTCAATTTGTACTTTGTCATCGCCTACATCATATGCACTAATCACTGGCTCAAATTTCTGGGAGAATGTCATGTAAAAAAGTTGCCCAAGAGGGTCCAAATTCGTTCAGAACAAAATGATGAAAATCGGGCAAGTGAAGCAGAACGCAAAGAAAAACTTTTGGAACCAAACGAAGCTTTAAAGATGTACAAGGAATTGTGGCTCGTCACGATCCAGCTGAATCAAAGCGCGGCCACCTTGTTTTGGCCCACTTTTAAATTGATGAACATTTTCACACACGTCATGGGCATCGTCGTGTCCATTAAGTTTCATGGTATGAAGTTGAAAAAATTTTACTTGCTTTTTGTTGTCTAATTGATAAATTTTTGTCTGATTACCTACTTTTTAAAAAATTTTAATGGACGTGGTAACGGAAAATTATTACAGATAAAATTCCCTACCCGGGCTTTATCCTCTTTCCCTTTCTTGCCATGTTCTGGATCGTTCTAGCCTTCATAACCTACCCCTTGCTGGGCAAGGTCAATGTGTACTCGACCGAGTTTATCGAAAACTGGAAGAATTCTTTGACCTGTTTGGATACAAACGAGGTCAAGGTGGGGAAGAGACAGGTGAGAGCCCTGCAAGCTTTGTCAATTCGAGTTGGATCCGTTTATCATCTCAAAAAAACCACTGTCCTGGTCGTCACATCTATTGTTATCAACGTATCCGTCACCATTATTCTGCTGTTTTAGATTACCATTTTTCAAATTTGCAAAATAAAGTTCTGAAAAATCATCCAGTCAATAAAGGAATAAAAATTCTCGCCTCTTTTTCCGGGGAGAGTCCAGGAAACTAAATATGAGCTGGATTGCCAGCAATCAAGAAGCTTTGCATGTTTTATTAAGCAGTGACCCAAATTGCTTATTGGATTTTGAATGATTTCACATTATGGCCAGATCTTGGTCCAAAGTCCAAATGCTTGTGGAAATGGACGTTTTGTAGCCCCGAATGCTTCAGTTTTCAAAATCGGTGATTTATTTTCTTTGTCTCCTGAAAAAAATTGCTTCATAAAAATTTTCTTTGTCAGATAACTTACGTGATATTCGTCGCTTATTGTGCTTGAGGCACTCGTATATGTAACGTACATACATATTCAGTGCTCTAGTTTTCATGGCTATAATATTAATACTGAAAGCCTATTCAGATATGTTCCATAAAGTCCCGCCCTTTTAATGTTCCTTGGAATTAAGTCCAAACTACGTAGTATATGACTATAGTGAATGCAAAAACAGGTAAAATGCCCGTCTAATGAGGGGATTAATTTGAGCCTTGACAAAATCGAAACATATTCTACGATTTAATATTTTGGGCAGAAAATTTAATAACTGACAAACATGGTCAATCTATTGGAAACTGCTGAATTTCAGGCAGTTTTTCAGATAAGCCATCGAAAATCGAAACCATTTAACTAAATGAATGTGGTGGTTTTCCTGTTTACCTAAAATTCTAATATTTTTATAATAAAAGTTACATTTTATCAGGGACCAGATTCAATAAAATTATAAATTCACTGTAGTTGCATTTAAAAAGGCAATTAGATATCAAAATCGGCATTAAAGTTACACACTTAAGAGCATTTCTAGTTGATGCAAAGTCGATATTCTTGGCTAATAAGTCCAGCTTGCTTAAGAATAACCTTAATTTTACTCCAGTACAAGTGCATACAACTTTAATTGCAACTTTTATCAAATTCCACAATTAAAATTAAGCTTACACTTAAGAGAAATAAGACTTGCTCGAGTATCTAATATGTACACTGTACACCTTTTATGACTTAATATAGAACTCGGGCCCAGTTTTCCTATTTATTTCATAAGGTTTGTATCAATCATCCCAGGAAATGGCGACCCTTATACATATTAAAATCTACATGTACAATATATGTAGTTAAATTTTAATAATTTAAGTAATTGATGCTTTTTAACTTTCCAAGAGATTTTTTTTTCTGACAAACGCACAACTCACAAATGCACAGTTTTTGCGTTATATACTGTTAAAAAGGTTACGCAACGTATAATATTCGAGCACAGGGTAACCGAAACGTACTTTATTTTCTTCTTAATTAATTTTTACATTTTATGTGGGCTGATACGCAATTCAGTTTCTCCTTAATTAATTTTCACATTTTATGTGGGCCGATTCAATCGGCCCCTTTGCTGCCCACGGCAATCGCAAACTAGTGTAAATTACAGCAGCAGCTTATATAACTCAACCACCAAACCATACCGGGTAAAACAATTCTCTTTCTTCCGCGCAACCTACAAACTGAATTGAATCGGCAACTGCTCTGGATTCTGGATTCCTTTGTCTTTTCCAGTTGACGGTAAAATCATGTCATCTATAAAGAAACTCATCCTGAACTGGATGACAAAAACAATGTATAAAGCCAAGTTTCAAAATAAAATCTGCCCCGTCATTAAAAAGACAAAAGATATTGAGCAAAGAAAGTGTTCAAAAAGAACTCCACCGTCAACCAACCAACTTGAACTTTTGAATCAGGGTACAAATTTTGCCCCAAATCAATCACAAGACGGTGGAACAAGTTCTGATCAAACGGCTGGCAAAAATCCAAGATTATTGACAACGGGAGATTTTAAATACAATTTCAGGGCCACAAAACTGCTCACCCTCAACAAAATCATCCCAATTGAATTGAACGTCGAGACGAGACAATTTCAACGTGACGAACGAAACGAAAATTTGACAACGGTGTTAAATGGATTTTGGAACATCTTTGCGATGCTCCGGACCTTCATTTTGATACTTGACATGATTTTGTCCATTATTTTCAGTTCAAAATCAGGTTCGAGCTCGGAAACAGAAATTCATACACGAGTCTTCAGCTCTCTATTGACAGCAATGTTCAGTGGATTGTATTGGCAGGCAGTCTGGTATAGGCAGGCAGTCCTTAAAGACAATCACACGACAGCCACGATAATATTTAATTCATGTTTTGAAAGTGTGCAAAAAAACTCGGAATATCCACCGGCTCAAGATCAACATCAAGAGCGTAATCAAGGGGGTCACAAAATGGAGACGAGTTGGTTGGTCAAGGGCTGGAAATTTTTTCGTGGTTTGACCCGCCGGCCCATTCGTGTCAATCTTATCATTTTTTGGCCCTTTTTGGCCTACCCATTAGTTCCCATTTTAATGAGCTTTATGCTCGTGGATCCAACGGCACCTTTCTTGTTGACCTCATATTTGGTCCGATATGACCCCGGGGGGTCGGGGTTATTTCAGCTCGCCCTCTTTTGGACGTTGGCGCTCGTTGACCTCACCTATTTTTATGCGCTGGTCTCCTTCATTTATTATGCTGTGTTTGCCATGCTCCTGTTCATGTTGGTGACTGAAGGGGAAATTCAACGGGCCATTGAAGAAACAAGGTCAGAGGGCATGAAATAATAATGTGTTTTTGAAATTATTTTTAAGACTTGTTTTCAAAAAAAAATTTAATTAAATTGTAGACTTCCTGGGGGTTTGGAGGAAGTAATGAGGTCACTTCGTCACATCCAGGTCCGTGTGACCCTTTTTAATGACGTCCTTTCAACTGTTGTCTACTTGACCAAATTGATTACCCTCTCAACGGCGGTCGTCGGCGGCTTCGGGTTTTTGACCCTGATTGGGTCACACTTGTTTTTTGCCTTGATCTACGCAATGTTTTTCCTAGAGGCAATCCTGGCAAATTTTGTTCTTTTCGACAAAGTCTACAAAATCACGGAGAAGATGGAGGTACTCAAGGAGGAAGTTGAAATGGCGGCTCATAATTCGCTTCCGATTCCAAGCGACCGGAAATATTACAAAAAGGTGCTAAAGTCCATTCCAAAAATTGGAATCAAGGCTGCTAGATTTTACATTATGGAGCGGGAAAATTCCATTCTTTTTGGAGGATTTGTGATTCAGAAGATTGTAGATTTACTAATCACATTTTAAATTCGAAATTATTTATTGCATGGGTACAATTTATCTTTATCGATCGTGTGTAATTGTACTGGGGAAAAAATCTTAAGCAATTAAATAAAAACCGAAGCTTTACCATTTTATCGGGCCATGCTGGGTGTTTAGCATATTTTGAGGGCTAAATTGATGTTGTCAGAATTTGTTTTTTAAAATTTTCAAAAATTTGAAAAAATGCAACGAATCGAATTTAACTAAAAAACAAACTGTTTCCAAGAAGAATCCAGCAATCGTCCAAACATTCCAGGAATTTTAGCAATTTAGTCACCCACGGCCATTCACATACATTATAGCGTATAGCGTTCGAAAAATGGCGATACTTGTATTATTCGTTCCTATTAAGTTTGCGCGTGGACAGGCATAAAAATTTTAATGGCTGGATAACTTGAGTAATATTCGTCCCACATTGTGCTTGAGGTACTCGTATATGTACGTAACGTATTGGGTCGGCCGAAAAGTCCCTGCCGATTTCTTTGGAAATTCTTAGAAAATCTTAGAGGCTTTGTATACTTTCAAAGGTAGTTTATGTACATCAAGTGTGGTCTGCACTACATAGCAATGCAGCACTCAGCGCGCTTTTAAACCGTTTAAGGTGTAATAATCAAAACCCAAGAAATACATTTTCGGCATTATTTCGCTCACGAGCTTTAATTAGGCCGTGGTGCAGCCAAAATAGTTTGAAATATATGTCATGTAAAAGTCAAAGATGCAGCGAATCGATCCTTAATAGGATTGCACAGTAGCTTTTGTTTCAAAAAAATCACAGGTGAGAATATTCGAACTCGCCTTCAAGTGATTTTTGGCTTTTTGCAGGAGTTGCTGCTAGGCGATCTAAGATTAAATTTCTAATTCCTAACAAGCAAGCTTAGACGCTTTTATAACACAACCAACATCCATTTGAAAAAAATGGTAAGACGTTTTATACGTGGTATTTTTGTACCAAGTTGTTTGACGATCACCCAGCTTGTCCAATCGACCATCGTGTGAAAAATCGTCTACG
>JAQIVE010006001.1:0-12089 GCA_034698285.1 Sminthurinus bimaculatus | reverse complement strand
AAGCTGATGATGCTGGCATTAAAAATAATTATAATGATTACAATTGTGATATTATGTGTACTAATAATAATTATTGTAAAAGGCACTTCCCAAGCCCAACTTGTCGTGTATATGTAGTATGTACTTAAGTATGTACCTACACATTCCATATTCGTATCATCATTTTTTTCTAATTCTTTTGGATTTTTGTCCAAAGCTCAAGATGAAAAATGAGATAGATAATCTAATGAGGCTGACACTGAATGAACGACTGCCGATGAGAGATGAGAGATGAGAGCAAATAAATTGCTTATGTAAGACGAAGAATAAAAATAAGATGAGCTTGAATCTTGAACTTCTTGCTTACATACATGCATATTCCATGTTGTATTTTGTCTTGTTTGTGCTGTTGAGGAAAGGAAAAGTGAAGATGAAGCGTTGGCGTTGGGTGCGGACTCTTTTTTTATGCACGGTTACCTTTTTTATCCGCACTTTTGCTCGTATTTCTTTTGAACACATATTTTTAAGCCTGTCTACTCCTGCTCGAATTCCAAATCCAATCGTCAATCTTCAATGTCCAATGTGTAATTTTAGTTATTGCCATTAGTTTGGCTTTTTTTCACCACACACGCACATACATATAAATACAATGCATAGGTATATACAGTGTATATACCTATACACATAATAGTCAACTCAGCAAGTAATTAGCATAATGGGAAAATGTACTTATGGTTTTGATATGTGTTATTACCGTATTTTATAGGGATGTGAATTATTTTTGCATTCATTAGAGATTGATGATGCCAATTGAGGATCAGTATGTATTAATGTATTATGTATACATTTATTGTACAATAATAAGTTTAACCATTTTTTTACCCAAGTTCTGTACACTTCAAGTTTCGATTTAGGATTTTGGGCTGAGCCCAGACTACTTTTTGCCATCTTTTTCCTCTACCTTGCCAAAGTTGTTGGATACCTTTGACCAAAATTAAGTGTCTTTTTTCGTCCACTATCTTGCTTTACACATTAGCTAGTTAATTATATTTTTTGTATTATGAGAAAGATCATGAAAAAATGAAAGAGAGAGGGAGAGATGAACTTTATCAGTCGACCTTCTTTAATTTTAATAGAGTATTTATTTATAAATACACACAAATGAAGTCCCGATCGCATCAGAAAGGTTGAGCAATAAAATATTATATGTATTATATGTGCTCAACACTAAAAAAGTATCCTCCTTTCATTTGGGCGGACTTGAACTTGGAGTATGAAATTGGAACTGTCGACACTGTCCCAGGATTCCGCATTTTTTTCAAACTTTCCCTAATTAGGTCATCCAACAGGCTAATTGTACATATTTACAAGTAGTCGTTCAGTTGTATGTATTTAAAATTTAGAATTTAGTGAATATTAATAACAATAATACTAAGGTGAAAAAATTATATTGATGACCGATGAGCACCCGCCGACCCGCCCGACTTTCGGCCTTGAGCACGCAGCACAGCACGTTTAAAGTGCAACAACAATTTATCAGTAAAATTGACAATGAAAACTAAAAGCCACCAGTGCAGTGTTTGTTCCATTCAATGTTTCCGGGAATGTTGCGGGAAATATTTCCTGAAAGCATCGCACTATGGAAACATTTGCATGTACACGTATAATATTCTGGATTCTGGGAAACTTGTAACATTATAAATTATAATCAAGTCGTTTATCATATTATATGCGTGTGCTTGTGAAGTCTGAAGTCTGAAGGCTTTTCTTGGCCAAAACCAAAAGTATTGTGCTGCAAAGGTTTTTTTTGCAAATTCCGTACGTACTTGAGGAAACATCGCCATAATAATTATAATATACTATTACAAAAGGATGAGTGAGAAAATAATGGATACAAAAAGGGTATTAACTATTAACTATACATGTGCAATATGTATGTAGGTATGTATGTAGAGAGTGTAAAGGAAGTTGTTTACATAATATTTATGTGAACTTTTACATGAAGAACAAAACATTTACTTATGTACACAATACATACTTCAGCTGTAGCTGTTTTTAGTTCTGGAGGTTCTGAAGTTGGGCTTGGAGTTGGAGCTCAAGTTCAAGTTCAAGAGCCAGAATCATCAGCACAACAAGAAGAATCATGGAAAAATATCCAGCTCAACCCGCAAGTTTTGGTCTCTTTATCGTTCCCCTGCTCCTCTCCATCTTTACCTGCGGAAGTCAAGGTAACAGAAACTTTGGTAGATATTCATGGTTTCAAAGCTTCTGTAGTAAATTTTTAAGCCCTTTTCTATTCTCTACATTGACCGAAATTCTCCAGCTTTGAAATGCTACTACTGCGTGGCCTATGGATCGGAGGGACTTGACAGTTGCATCCAGTTTGACGATCCGGGTAATTTTTTATACAAGATATATATTGACACTTTACTTGATTTCCAATCTAAAACAAAATTTTAATCGTGTAGATCACGCTCCATTGGAAAATGCCAATTTTTGCTACAAGCAAACGCTGGACGTGGAGGAGGCGAGTGCCAATAACAAGACGATCAGGGTGATTGCGAGAGGCGAGGCGGAATTCCAAGAGGATGACGATAAAACTTTTTTGGGCTTCACTCAGGACACTTTTTGCCGGGTGGAGGTGGAAGAGAACTTGCTGTCCAACTGGAACACAAATTTTTCCCAAATCGCCAATGTCAACGTCTGCTACTGTAAGACGGACTGGTGTAATTTGTGAGGATTTTCGGTTTTCCCCGATAAATTAATAAATTGAAAACTATTCCTTGGAATTTTTTGTGAACACTCGCGAAAATAGTTTATTATTTATTAATTATCAAAATAACTTCGTTTGAGAGTTTCTTGCGTGGATTTTAATCTTACATATGTACATTAAGGGTCCAAAAATTATTTTGCTGGAAAATTCTCAACATTTTTTACATTTTCCATTCACCATCAACCATGACACGAGACAACTAGAATCATAAGTCATAATAAGTATAATATTAAGCATATTATTCACACACATTTTCTGGGCTTTAAAGGCCAAACGACCTCGTCTCGAGTTGTGTTTGTGGTTGATTTTTGTGACGGAGTAAGTAAATACACAGTACATACTAATGTATGATATGGATTGAGGATGCTGGTATACTTAGTCCATCTTCTTGACAAGGAAAACCCAGCGAAAAAAGTGTTCGTCAACCTTCAGCACCATTTCCGTATTTTAATTTGTGAGTAAGTCTTCACATACGCAATTTTTTCTCACAAAAACTGTGTGTGTGTGTGTAAATTTTGAGTTTGTGTGAATTACTGGCAACTAAAAGTCTGGAGAAGGGCAAAAGACGCAAAACTGTACAAGTACATTATACAACTACGAATGCAAATCGTCATGGCAAACTTGCCAACTTGGTCTGTTTCAGGGGGGAAAGTTGTAGCTCTGCTCTTGCTCCTTGAATTTTGCGGTTTAGCGGCGGGTAATTAAATTTTGATCGTTACTTTTGTAAATTTGCCAAGGGATTGTGTAAAAATGTGTATGTAAATGGTGTAAAAAATATCATTTTTTTGAATTCTGGATTTTTTTTCCAGCCCTTTTGTGCTACGACTGCATTTCCTACACTCATCGACGGCACAAAAACCTCGACACTTGTATCAAACTCGACGACGAGAGTAAGAATCTTATACCTACTGGAATCGTAATTTTGTAACAGGGTGTTTTGTATTTTGCAACTTTTTGGCCACAGAAAAAAATTTCGGAGATTTTTGCGGATTGTTAAATTTGCCGACTTTTTAAATTGGAGTTTTGCCTAGATTGTAGATTTCAGGGGGTTGATTGAAAATTTTTATTGATTGTCGATATTTTCTTTGTGTTTTTCACACCGATTTTTTTTTTGTCTTTCTTTCTCAGAGAGTCCGCCGATAGAAAACGCCAACTTTTGCTACGCTCAGGTGTATGAGAATGCGAATGCCAGTGCGAATGGAAAGTCAATTAGGGTCACTACCCGAAGTGATGTACATATTCCAGAAGGTCAAACCTCGGACGAGCACGGACCATTTTTGGGCTTCGCCCAAAACGTTTTCTGTCGAGACGAGATCGAGACCAACTTTATGGCGAATTGGAACACAAAGCTGCCCGAGAAAATCAAGGTATGAAAAATTTATAATTTTCTACTATTTGTATTTACCTATTGGTAAATTGTAATTGAGATGATGGAAGGAAAAAAATATTTCGACCTGCCATTTTCACACACAACATGCTAACAAAATACTAACAAAATTGTAAATGCTAATTTAAATACTAGTTTAAAATTGTCCCGTATTTTTCGTTCGTGTCAGCGTCTCAATTACAAATTATCAAGGAACCATAATAAAATGCTAATTTAACAGCTTAATTTAAAAGTACAATCAAGTTCTTCTTTTTTTTTCAACATCTCAACAATCAACCAAGGCGAGAACCTGTTACTGCAAAACTGATTATTGCAACGCGCCCGCATAGTTCATGAAGATGGAGCGAAAAATGAACTGCTGAATTTTAAATTTTGAGTCTTTTCATAAAATACAATTTGTATTTAATTTTTAGTTTATAAAAATAAAATGTTTATATAAAAAAAGTAAAAACTGGAGTATTTTGTAGTTGGTTGAACAAACCCAATAAATAATGAATAAATAAAAAGTGGGAAAACAAAGATTATTATGTGTTGGTGACAAAGATGTTTTCAATGTCCGGTCCATATCGTATTGAGTACATTTCTGCGGGAAATTTAAAAAGGTCTTATTTTTTGCACACCAAACTCCAAAAGTCATCTTTTATAATATAATTTGTTCACAAATAAGGTAAAATTCATCATTAAAAAAGGGATAGCTGAAATTTCAAGAAAAAAAATCAAGTAAAAAAGGTTTACCTGGAAATCTGTGAAGCCTGGCCTTGATCGGTGTTTGCATTCCATAGTAATGAGCACACTTGTCCAAATTACTACTGAAAGAGTGGTACTTTGGTCCCAGGAGTTGGAAAAAAAATGTGGGGCTGCTGACCGTGGTGAGCCAGCGCTGTCTGATCGGCATCGTATACAAGTCCATGATGGCCATGACGAATCGGTGCCAGACTCTGGAGTAACCGTCAAAGAACTCAAAGCAGGCCGAGTGAACCACCTCAAAGATCCGGAAGACCATGTCCAGCAGGGGGTCAACACCCGGGAGGAACTGCTGACTTTTGTCCGAGCAAATCGGTTGGCGATTCTTGTCCCCCAAAATTTCGTCCCGACATTTAGGGTCAATCACAAAGTCCGTGCCGAGCGTCCCACCCCCCTGGCACTTTTCCAACAGCTGCTCAATCCAACGGACTTCCTCATCCGTGATGTAGGGCAATCGATTGGCCGTGGTGTAAAAGTGGAGTTCCGAAAAGACGGAGAGGACATAGTCCACATAATATCCGGGGATGGCCTTTTCCGGACACCACTTTTTGAACGTCTCTCCAGTCATATTGAGAATGGTCAAGCTTCCCTTGGGCTCGTGTGTACGATGGGGGTTGAAGCCAAAGATGGCATTTTTGTGGGCCTGGAGGAGAATGTGCCGGTCCTGGAGTTGGATCCGCAGTTTGGTCGATTCATTGGGGTCGGGGAACTTTAAAGGGGGACTGGATGGGGATTTATCTGCAGGACACTCTGGAATCGGGATTTGAGGGTCAGGGGTCGGTTTCGAAACTTCCGGGGGGTTGTCGCCGGGGAAATCTAGATATGGGCCCTCCTCTGGACCACCGGGAGATCCACCACCGCCACTTCCGCCACTGGTGCCAGTTTCCGTGGTGGTGCCACCGTCCGGATTACTCCCTGGAAAGTCGACGACGGTTGGCTTGTCGTCAGAGACTACTTGATTGTCCGAGCTGTCGCGAACTTTGGCCTTTTTCGCTGGAAAAAGGAGATTCAATTTTGGATTAATTTAATTTAAAATCAAAATTTTTTGAAAAAAATGTTGATTTATAAATTTTTATCACCACAATATATAATGTATTACATGGCAGGTTTGTCTCAGAGGTCAAGGGGTCAATTGATGGTGGGTCGGCAGAGTTGCTTCGAACAAACGTTTTCCTGGCTGTTTTTTTCCAGCAAACATTCATTCATGATAAAATTTAAAAAGGTCCCCGAATTTTGAGTCAGGCGACAAGACTTTTATTCAAGGCTAAGTGAATTTTTTAGTTTATTATTAATTGTATGTATTTTATTTTTGCTCCATGAAACTATTTAACTAACCTCGTAAGTCTACCTCGGAATGGACGGGATCAGTCTCAATTTCGGACGATGGCACCGTAGGACGAGTGTATCTCTGTCGTCTCGGTCCAACTTCTCCAGCCTCACAATCAGTCCAACTTAACAAACTTAATACAATTATAACGAGGCAACCATTTAAGTTCAGTTTCAGTCTTGTTGTCCTTCTTCCATTGCATTTGTACTTGCTGAAATGCTCCATTTTATCAACTTTAGGGCAACTTAAGTTTTCACAAGTTTGCAGAAATCAGGACAAAGTCAAAGCAACTTGACATTTTCTTTGATACGATTGATCGTCGTTCACTGTTTACTGAAAGTGCTTATGCTGAAAAAGATGTCCACTTAACCATTGGAATTTAACAGGTCACTGTCAGGTCAACTGACCCTGAATTTGATAACGGTATGTAAATGTGGGTAGCATTTCCATTTATTTTACATATACAATGGTTTTAAAAATGCTTCATGTCCATTTATTAGTATTTTTTGATATTCGTGACTGATGTTATTTTTATATATGCATTTAGTATTGTTGATATAAACAAACAAATAATAAATACACACCTGTACTTAATGAAACCGAATTAGACAATAGACATGAAAATGAAAGGATGACGCAATGACTGGAATTGAAAGGGAACAACATATGTATTTAAGTTATTATACAATTAAAAAGGAGCAAGTATTGTTTTCTGTCAACATCCAATATCTGAACTTGTGTAATATACTTACACTTAAATTCTCTTTTCATACAAAATATGCAACTGAATTTGGATTTGCACTCTCAAAATTGTAATAAAAAATAAAAAGAAAAAATACTACAGAGTACAGAGAACAGTTTTTTCCTTTTTTGCTACAAAGATGGACCAAAAACTTATTCAGTTTGAAGAAAGAATATTATTTAAAAATTACACATGCATGGAATAGAAAAGGCAAAAATGTGCTCATATTATATTCTCTGAATAATTAAGGTAACAATGAACACATTCTCGGTTTTTTTAATTCATGTTTCATGGAACAGAATAAACATTAATCAGAAGTTCATTGTGAATAAATATAAATATTATACATATAATAAGTACTTTGTAATTTTCACACTTTTGGAGAAAGAAGAACAATTATCTGTGGTCACTTCATCAACATTATAAAATCCATATAGACTATAGTATAGCAGTTACATAACTCTTATCTAATCATTTTACATATAGACAGATCATAGATCATATGCTTAATGCTTATAGTATAATGTACAGAGTACTGAACACAGTCAATTGAATGATATATAATTATTATTGTATTCAAGAGCCTGTGATGTGCAGACTGGATTTTTTTAAAGTCGCTTATTGCCACTTAATTTAGATTAGAGAGATACAATTTCAAGTCAATTTTAGTGATTTTATAAAAGTTACTTTACATCAAATTCCAAATCTCGACATTTCCACTAGCATACATACTTATATAATATTATTGAAGTTTTGTCACATTATTATCGTATACTCCTGTGTGAAAGCCTAACAAAAGTACGTTTCATAAAAACTTAACGAACATAATAAATTATTTAATTCATATGTGTGAAGGGTAGAGATACCCTCTCAACTCAACCGCCTGGTTAACTACATATTATGTTTTACTCAATCTTTTCTCATAATGTTGTGTTATAATGTTCTAATAATCATACAAAAAAACAAAAATTAAGTATACATAATATTTGTATTTAAACCCAAAGGAGTCAATTAAATAGCAAATAGTTAGTTAGCCCTAGTCAGCTGATAACAGTTACATAGTAAATAGAAGGAAGGCAATCCATATGGGATTGCGACAGTAAAAGAACAAAACTAGTTAACTAGTTACAGTTTTTATATAGAGTATCAAAAGGATAAAAAGTAAAAACATTTTAACATCATAAACACAATATGTTTTGGTTTAGAAACAGAAAAAGTTCAACTACGGTCATTTTTTGAAAAAATTTTGCACTACAAAAGTAAATACACATACAACATACATATACAATATACATACAATTACTTGTACAGAATGATTTTTAAGAGTAGGGACTCTGCAAGATGATTTGATTGTCAAAAATTTACAAATATAAACATATAGTATATTAGCTATGATTAGTTGAGCTATTAGCTATTATATGTTCAAGTTCATCGAATTAATGGTGAGTTGAGTGTGAAGAACTTGAAGTTTAAACTATAGTTTAATGATAAATATTATACCTCTTTATACCTATTTATCTATTGATCCTCAATGGTAAGTAAATAAAACAGACTAGGAAGGACATCAATATTAGTCTCTAGGAATTTTTTAAAACAGTCTGAATTGGGTATTTCCTTACGTTTGGACTTTAATACTTGAATTGCTCTTCTTTCGACAGTCGGCAAGGAAATTCGATGAGCAATTAAATAGCAGTCCAAGGCCGTAGATAGATTGACAATGTCAGGCGATGTCGTCTGAATAATTTCCTCACAAGTTTGTTGCAGATCTTTAATGTTGTATTTATCAGCTGCACGCAGAAGATCCACAGCTATTTGAGGATTTTCCTGAATCTCTCGGAGTTCTCGGTAGTACAGGTATTTTAGGAGAATCGATACTGTAGATGGGGTCAGGTCATTAATTTCCACCACTTTGGAATTCCTCTCCTTCATATCACTGTCAAACATTGCTTCAAAAACATCAGAGTGGCCTACAAGTAGTATACATAAAAAAATAAAATTATATTTCAAGTAATGGTATAAAATTCAGCAAGCAACAATGTTAAGCAGTTTTAGAAATTATGTTTAAAAATACATGCATATTAAAAGCATAGGAAATTTGCAATGTATTACCTGCCAAGATACTCATATGAGCCTGAAATTCCTGCCCTCCTACTTTAAGAATTACGTCGTAAAGGGTCGAGGTCTCCAAGATCTTTTTCATTGCTCTGGATAGAGAAAAGGTACTCATAGGCTCCAAAGACATGGCATTTGAATTTGAATTCGAATTTACCCGACCAGTCAAACGAATGTCAAAAAAAGCAAATCTAAGAAAACAGGCGACATTTTTAGAACTTTAGTTCACATATCTCAAGTTTAGATCTTATATAATATACACATGTACTAATATTATGATTGTTTGTATGCATGTTATGGATGAATAACTTATCAAAAAAAATCTATTTTGTATTGCTTCTTCTTTAAAACTTACAAATAAGCGAAGGCTTTCCCACTGGTCAGATTATTTTTCCAAACAGAATCCAAGATCAATTCAACGGGACAGAAAGACTGGAGACGATGACAAAGAGAATCTGAGCCGTCTCGTTTACATGAACAGTTCCTTCCACAGTAGTCCATCGTGGTTGTGTAGCCTAAAAATTGTGTTTAAACATTTTAAACTTGTTTTTATAAATAGTAAATAGTATTACACAAAAGTTATAGCTTGGCAAATTTTGATATCCCAGTGACATGAAATTGACCAATTTCCAAACCATTTTCCCTCTCTATCCAGTTAATCTACCATTATAATCTACACAATACACAACATATTTATTGTTTGGAGTCATGTCTAAATAGTAATAAACTAAAAGCCTTACTTCGAGTAAATTTCTCTTGTCCATCTTGTCCAACAAACATCATAGTCATAGTAACATTAGCAAATCCATCTTTTAGCTCTGGTGTCATCCCATTTGCATGAGTTGGACGAAAAAACCGGAAACTGACGAAAGGGTCATTTGGTTTATGTGTAATATGAGCAATCCTAAAAGTCATGAAAGATTTTATAAAATATTACATTACTTAATTTGATTGTGCATCAGGTTATAGAATAAAAAAAAATCGTCTCTCCTTCGACATAACAAACTTATGAGCTATGAAATCACTGATGACACATAGTTATAAAATTATGATTAAATAATAGCCATGCTTACATGTTGAATAAAGGACTTGAGTTGAGTCCAGTATCAATAGCCAATCTCGCTCGGAATGTAAAGGCCGACGACTTATTGGGTCCCTCCTGATTGTCATAAATTTACAATGATAAATGATAAATTAAACTGTGAGTTGCCGAGTTGAGTTTGAAGAACTTGAATTATGGAACTTATTGAGCTTAATAATATACGTTATTTGTTATTTATTAAGATACGTGTATATGTACATACCTGAGTGGGATAGGGAAATTCTGCATCAAATTCTACAGTAAAACACAATAACAAAGTATTTCCACATTAATAATTATTGGTAAGTATTCGTTGTGATCAGCCATGATACTTAATAAATAAATGGCAAAATAATAAATCCAAAGTACCTAAGCAATAAATAAATACCAAATTCCTTCAGCATAATGTAAGCATAATATAAGCATAATGCATATTATATTTTTCTTTTTGAATAAAAATCAATCAATCAAAAATCAATCAATATTCAATATTATATTTTTCTGGCATATTTCCTTACCGTTGACACTGTCAAATCTCAATTTTCTCGAGAGATGGACGGTCGTCCCGTACACGTCGCATACCTTTGCAATTAATCAAATTAAAACATACTTAAAAAAGATACATGTAAGTACAGAATTTTGTGGCATCTTTAAGGTTTAGATGAGAATAAATATGTATTGCGCATAATATAGCTTTTTCGCAAGGCAAAACTTACAGTAGACATGATTGACTAGGTATTGTATTTTTTCTGGAACTGAACGTCTTTTGGGAAACTCGAACTTGACCCTTTTCCCTTCACTTATAGTTGTTTGTCCAATGGAAATCAACCCGACTAAATGACAACAACAAACGTGGAAAAACGGTTGCTTTTTACTAGCTTTTTACTTTTTAACAAAATTTTAAACTTGTATCATCACAAACAACTTTTCTCTTCCTTCAATTCTAGACTCAAGACAAGCACAGTTGCACAATTCAATTTCTATTGCTAATTTTTTTTAGATTATTACTTATTACTATGCACTTTTAAAAACTTGTCTTATTAAAACGTCGAATGAAATAAATAAAAATTGTTCTGCCAGTTTTGTTGTTGTCGGTCACTGGAGGCTTGAGCAGAGAGTGACTTTTCAAATCGGACTTGGAAAAAGGTACAGTGTTCAGTGCAAAGAAATGATACAGATTATAGTTCGATAACTAATGCCATGTACTTAAGAAATCTAACTGGTAGCTAACTTTCTAATCCTAATGATAATAACAAGTATCTATATAATGCGTGGTTTAAATCTTAAAGGTTTAATTTTATTATACATATAGCTATAGGTAAGCGTATGCACTTGGGTAGAAGTATTATAAAGTTTTCTATCCGCTTTAAATGTATTTATAAATAAAATCGACCAACAGACTTAAATACGTAGTTGCTTATCTCTATAAAACCAAACAAAAATACGAAGAAAAAAGAACCTAGAACTAATCAAGAAAATTATTTACCTGGTGACTATTGAGTGTTGAGTACATATGTATGTATCACCGAGCTGTTCACTGTGAATGGGTCAGCAGTCAGCAATCAACAAAAGGCTTCATAAATAAAAAAATAAATACACAATGTATGTAAATAAGTGTGTAGTGTGTACATATTATGCGGATGCAATTTGTCCCAGGTATACTTAAGTAGATATGCATGCACCTACTTTTTGTCTTCTTGCAGTAGAATACTATAATGTTATAATATTATACCTACAGTATACATACCATTTACCATTATACTGTACAGTTTGTAATTTGTACATGTAGTCAAGTACATAGTACATACATGATGTGATAGTAGATAGTATGTGAAATGAATGCTTAACTGGAGTAAAAAACAATAATATTGTATACCAACATATTAACAAAGGTTGTTCAGTAATAATATGATGAAGGAGTCATATTATGCACATCTATTATAT
>JAQIVE010006000.1:0-12090 GCA_034698285.1 Sminthurinus bimaculatus | reverse complement strand
CCAAAGTTGTAGACACAGACCCATTTACATATTCCAGTCCATTTTCACTGTCAAGGTTGCATAAAATGAAAGTATAATTTACCGCGACCTAGTTTTATATAAAAAAATGAGTTTTTTATGCTTTTTCAATTTTTCTGTTTTTTAACGGTTCTTAAATTTCATTCAATGTCTTGGAAAAATATCTTTTAAAAAAATCTCATGAAATTTTGACACAGTTTTGGTCAATAATCTTATATCAACTTTGATCAACTTTTTATGAGATTTTCATGATTTTTCATCACAACCTCTTCAAGAATTGCCAATATTGTCAAATCTCATCGAATTTTCATGAGATTTGGTAAGATGTTTTTCTAAGAGCTGTTCGAAGTCATAAATAAAGTAAACTTGAATGGATTTTTTTCAAACAACAAAGTCCTGACGTTGAAAGTTTTAACTGTCATGCACCGAAAAATTTATTCTATTGTGATAAAAAGTAATAAATCAAAATTTATAAAAATATAAACATGATTTGTTAAGCCTGGACAATTGTGTTTTCGGGATCTTCATTAGGATCCTCGGTCACTGGAGCTTTTGTGATTAAGTGGCGGATCGACTCAGTTGTTGTTGTTGATGCTGTTGTTGGCATGGTGACAATTGTGGGTTCAACGGACTGTTTTGGTTCCTGGGTCGCAGTGGTTGTCGTCATTGGAACTGGGGTGGTGGAAGATTCCTCAATAGCTTTATATTCCGTCGTCGAGGTCATTCTTGCCGTTCTTGGTTTTGGAGTAGTTGAAGCGGATGTTGATGTTGAATATGAGCTAGGAGTGGACGTGGATCCATGTCTGACCAATGGTTGAGTAGTGGTGGTTTCAAAATCTTGACCTCGACCCCGTCGAGTTGACCTCTGGTTTTGGCCACTTGGGGTGGTGGGGGTGCTGCGCCAATTCGAACGGACCGTTGTGTCTGGAGAAACGGTAGTGGAAACGTCGACAGTGGGAGCCTGAGAGGTGACCTCAAGGGCACTGCCGCCCTCGGGGTCAAAGCAGTAGCCATCCAAGGATCGGTTTGTTCCATCCGTAGACTGATGATCTGGAGTGCCAGCATTCAGGTTGAGCTGTGCTGCGAACAAGGTAGCCGTCGAATGGGAGCTCTTAGACACGATCGTCATGGTCCGGACTTCGTGTCGTGCCCGTCGATAGTTGACCTGGGGCGGAGACAGTGGACAACACTTCATAGTACCAGGGCAAGTGTGGTCTCCACTGTCACATTAAATTAGAAATTTAATTTTAAATTCATCTTTATCAACTTTTTTTGCTACTTGTTTTGATCACCTGCATCGAAGAGTGCTGTTGCTAATCTGGAGCTGGAGCTGCAGATCACGACCGTCTCTTCGAGTATCATTAGTTTGCTGGAAAGGTATGGGGATGGACTTTGAAATTGTTTTCCCAATCGACCCTCCATGGTTTTCCAGGGTACTTTTGACCTTTGTCGCGACCTTGTTGACCGTTTCCTTGGCTCCATTCACAATTTTTTTGATCGTTCTTTTGAAAAACCCGTCAGTTTCTTCAGCTTGTCGAGCTTCTCGTAAGAATCGTGGACAAGTCCCCGGTTTTTCGTCTTAAATGTTTCAAAAACATGATTTTTTTTACAAATTCCCTATATTTTGCACAAGAGGCACGGAAAATTTGCTACAAATTACCGGAAGCACACTGGTAAAAATTGCAGCAGCCAAAGGGATCCCGATAGGCGGTGCAGTTTTCCTTTCCTTTGGGTGGATTGACACAGGAATGCTTGAGCCGAAGGGCCTTACAGTTTTCGGGCTCCCCCGTTTCACAAAAGTAGGATGAACAACATTGTCCGGTGACCTGGGTTGCCATGCAAGTTCGATTGAACGGTGCCGGTGGACAATCGGATGGCGAACAAGGGTCTAAAAAAATTAAGGTTTTTCCAAAATTAAAATGGGCATTTTAAATTTTTTTATTGGCTTAAGACGTTAGGTTGTTTGTGCATTTTAATATTTTACGAGGTGAACTAAAACGTGGGCAGCAGTCCCATGGAGTTGCGATTTTCAGGGTGTCATGTCGACCGTCGTCTGGACAATGGTGAGTTTGTCCAGCGTCCGTGCACTGACGAACGTAGCTTACATTGCTTTTGCCTATGTATATATACAAAAGCGGAGTGAAATTTTGTATTTTTTTAAACTGCAGTTGTGAAAAAAGAGTTGCGAATAATTTTTACCCGTGCAAAAAAATACGGGCACCGCCTCCCACGGAAATTTTATTGATATGCACACTTGATCTGCTTTTGGCTCTTTATTGTTACAAATCGACCCTGAAAATCGCAATTTTTGAAATTTTCTAAAAAAATGTGCAAAAAGTTCAACAGTTGAACAAAAAAGTTTCTTTACACCTTTTTAAAAAACCCTGTTTTTGGAAAAGTCTATGAAAATTGTAAAACAATTTAATTTTACAAACCTGCTTCGGCTGCCCAAACCGATTTGAACTGTGGAGCAAAGCAAATTATAACCAAAATTAGGGAATACAGCGACTGTGGTTTGGCCTGCCCTGCAGCGTCCGTAAAAATGTCCATATTTTTTTAAAATTTCCCAAAATATGTGTTCAAATTTCCAACAAGTCAAAATTGAAAGGTTCAAAATTTCAAAAATAAAAAATGACGCTGTGGTCCTTTTTTCTGCATCTAAACGGACAGCTAGTTAATGGTTAAAACGTCAAATGCCCATCTAAAAGATTGATAGATAAATGTCACGAAGGTGTCCACAATTAGTCGTCGTCATCATCAGCATATCACAGCAAATTTTAAACGCGTAGTTTCTAGTTAATAATTATTTCCCTTAATTTTCCACTTCCGCCCAGCGACCATAAACACCACTTAATTTGTTTCATTTAGGTTTATCCCCCCCATTTATCGTCATTTTATGTATGTATCTCCAGACTTTTATGCAGATGTCAACTTCAGTGAATAATTCTAGGTGCAAAAATTCATGTGCGTGACACTGTGTGGGTAGTTTTATATTGTAAAAAAGAGATCATGCTTAATTTGGAGGGTCAAAGTTAGAAAAATTGTGCTTTAAATAAATTCTTTAACAATGGCCAATGTGTTGTAGAGTCGGACGTGACTCTTTGTAAATAATAACACGCATTACAGCTTTTATTCGCCAACATTACTGGTGATATTTTCAACGGGATTAAAGTTTGCAAAAATTTCAAAAATTCCTTTGGCTATTTTTATACAGTCATTAAAGTAAACATGAAAATGGCAAATTTTTTACATAATATGAAATTCAGTGTAGATTCAGTCAAAAACTAAAATTATTGTAATTATGTATATTAGTGAGGTTCAACATTTATTGCAGTTGCACAGGCAGTTACATTTACACTCGGTTGGGGTGGGAGGTGGCGGGCATTGTTGGTTTATGTCGGTACTTCTCGTCGTCACAGACACCGTTTTGCCCGTGGTGACCCCAGAAACGGGCGGAAGAGAAGTTGGCAGAGATGATGATGGTGACGAGGGAACTTTTTCACAAGCTGCTGACCCATTTTTCGGCAACTGAGTGTCCACCGCCAAAACAATTTTCTCAAAGGCAATCGACTGACCAGCACTGAGATAAGCCGATATTTCAATCTTGAAAAAAAATACAAAATATATATGTAAAAAACAATTCTTTTTTTGTACAAAAGAACAAAAACAAATGTTTTGTGAATTTTACCGAAGATCCCGCAGGGTCTACATCATATGTGACCTCGGTCCAATCACTCTGTCCGGTACTAGCCGGGAGGGTAACAAGAGGAAGAGGCCCTTTAATCGGTTGCAGGGAAATGGCTCGGGGACTTTTGTTGTAATATCGGATATAAATCTGGACTTTCTTGCTCCGACTTGTGTACAGCGGGGGTCTGGCGGTCATCGTCAGCTTGACCTCCCGAGCCTCTCTTCCCGCTCCCTCAATGTACCACACACCATGACCCCCCAGAGTTTCCGGGTAACCGGTGGGCAGGTTTGACGGACTGTCCGCAAATTTGAAAGGGCTACTGGCCGTCCAGGCTCGGTCAACATCCATCTTATTGTCAAAGCACGTTATTCGCACACTTCCCATCTGTCCCGTTGCAATTTCGATGAGCAAAGTTGCAAAAACTGCGGAAAAAACTAGTGCAGCTTGTCCGGCTGCCATTTTGAACACAGTTAGTCGCAATCGATTGTAATGGGCAATTAAGTTCTTCACCTTCACAAACTAGGTATAATATTATTATCGTCTTTATATTTTTATATCAAAGTAAAAGTTACTAGACTAGCACCAAAGAGCACCAACGCTAAATTATTTAATGATGAACTTTTATTTCTTCTTTGCATCGATTTTACTTTCGCAGCCAAAGCCAAGGGCAAAAATGTATCGATATCGATGTAATTAATTTCACTGCAAGTTCCAGCTGTCGTTAACATTTAAGTACACGTTTAATCCCTTGCTATCAAAATTTTAACTATATATTTAATACGCTGCAACTTTCCTTGGACTTTATCTGAATCTGAAGCTGAAGGAGACGACGAGACACTGTTCATCTGCAATTCTTTTTCCTTGGAATAACATCGGAATATTTTTCCAGTAGTTCTCCATTCCATACATTATACACGGGGAACAATTGGCAAAAAAGTTTGCGAGGCATCATGAGCCATAACACCACCAAATGGCATTGAATTTGGGATAAGCATAAGATATTCAAAATTACTACCAGCTTTTTATTCCGCTCACACGTCCTTTGATTTCCTCTGATTGCATTGCATGGTGTAATTTGTATTCTTGACAAGGAGCAACGAGCTTTGTCTTTTATTGTCTTCCGACTCTCACTGCCTGTCCATTTTTAAATTTTTAACCACACACAACCACAAACTTCTTGGAAGCTTTTTGCACAAGTCATCTCATCTCACATTTCGTACATATATTAATTATAGACATATGTGTAAAACTGTCGTGGAAATATGTCACGTATACGCATTAAAAAGTAAGAGGTACAGATTTTTTTGCGTTCATGTGTTTTAACTAATGATGTTGTTGTTTTTGTAGATAATGATGATGTCATGTGATATTAAAGCTTTTGCAAGCATTTTAATCCCTGTGTTTTTCCATTCTTGAGTACAAACATGTAAACATATCTGTATTCTGTACAGTTGAGCTCCGCTTATTAGTTTTAACATAAATATTTTTAATCCCATCCTCATATTGGAAATGTTTTAATTTTTTTATAGCACAGCTTAATCTGTGAGGTTAAAATTAAATTACTTATAGAAAAAATTACTAGGGAGGAAAAGTTGACTGTATTTAACTAAATATTTATGTTTGGTATTTTTACTATTATTTATTGGTATCCTTGAGACTATTTAACTGAACTGCGACTGAACTGAGATCTTTTTGATATAGTTATTAAGTAACTTTCATTGCAACAGGCACAAACATGACATAATAATTATTTAAATTAAATTATTTTCTTGTTGTGAGTCAAACTGTTGTTTTTCTTTACGAAATTGGAAAAATTAGGCGGCGATTCCCATCGCAATCTTAACTTTAGGAACATTATTCAGGTTTTGCGATTCATCGTGTAGCTGGAATGCCTCCGGTAGTTGGGATCGGAGAGAATGTTAATTTTATTATTGTTGATGCTGCTATGAGTGGAGCGGGAAATGCAGGAGACTCGAGGCGGAGTGCCTGGAATCGTGTGGATCGTTCTCCGTCGATGATCTCTGTGAAGATTTACTATTTAAAAAACAACAATTAAATGACAGATTTTTCCCATTTTTAAAATGCACTTTAAAAATTACGTAAAAAGTTTTTAAAATGCTAACCTCTACTTCTAGTGTTTGCATTGGTAATGGTGGTGATACTCCACATTTCTCCGGACGACGAGGAAGTGCGGCGAATTTCCCCGGGGCCGCCCTTGCCCGAAAAGAGCCAACAACAGCAACATATTTTGAGACAAATGGTCTCCCTAAAGTAGCGACGAAACCGCTCTCCGATCACGTAATAAATGATAAAGTTGATGGAGGAGTTGAGGGAGACTAGGAAATTGGCCCAGTTGACCAGAATTGTGGACACGCACTGGTAGTACAACTCCATCACGTTGTTGACCAGGGGCAGCGCGTTGCACAACAAAAAAACCACAACCACTCCAAATAGGATGAGGGCACGATTGTTGTCCATACTTTGAGAGGCACTCAGATCCTGCCTCGCCCGGTTTGTTCGACGAATCTAGAAATCATACAAAGACGACTTTTTTTAAAAAAGAAACTTTTTTTTAAAATTGTTTCTACAATGGAAAAAAATAAAAAGTAATCGTTTATTCGTCTTCTTCTGACCTGCCTGTAAATCACCGAGTTGACCACAATGAGCATCACCATGGGAACGGCATACATGACGATAAAGTAGCCGTAGTGAATGTAATACTCGAGGAAATCCGGATTTTCTCGGAGTGCCGTTGTGGCGATTTCCAGGGACTTTCCATCCTTGCTGACAACCACCCGGTACTCGTACCATCGAGGGATGTTGTACAGGAAGGCGAAGAGCAGAATCAACAGAGAAATAAATAAACCTCGTTTCCAAGTTGTCCACAACGATTTTCGGCTTTTTAGTGGACTGCACACGGCGAAGCATCTGAATTTTGATCAATTTATTAGTTATAATTAAAGCATTTTTTATTTTTTTTACTTTACATAATATATTTAATGTTTTTTCATTTTATTTCAATTTTACCTTTCTAGGGTAAGACAGCAGGTAAAATAGACGCTTCCTGTTTGGGCTAAAACACCAAATACAAAATATAAATTAAGCAGGTTGTTTTCGGTTAAAAATGTCAAAATTGAAAAGGAAATCTCGTCAAAAATTTCTAACTTCATTAGAAAAAAAATTGAAAAGGGAAGGTTGACAATTTTTGATAAGATTTCCATGAAAATTCATCGAAATAAGAATTTTAACAGAATTGATAAGGTTTTGGACCAAAATCGTGTCAAAATTTCAGGAGACTCTTATACATCTTTTTTTCTAAGGACAGCTTATAATTTCATGCAGACATTTTAGTTAGAAATCTTACCAGTGAGTGCAATGGGATAAAGATAATATACGAGGATAGGATATAAAACGCTAGTATAAATTTCGGCCACGTTCAAGTAGACAAAGATAGAGTTGAGTCCAAAGATGAAGATGCTGGTGAGGATCAAGACGGAGTCGCAAAAGGTAAGGAAGAGAAGGAGACAAGTAAAGGACACTTTTTTCTTCATGCGGGCAAAAGTTATGACACTCAAAATATTGCCCAACAGCCCTAACGTCGACACAATGGTCAGAGCCAGGCCCTGAACCAGAAAGGCAACCAACAATGCTCGCTCGTCACTTCCCACACAAGCCGCACTGGAACTTTGCACCGGCTCACTGGTGAACCCAAAACTGTCATTGATCCCCTTGTGGTAGGTCCCCGGGTTAAAATCTCCATGGTGATGACTAGATGTGGGAATCATGGAGGTGGAACTTGAATTAGGGTTCGGACTTGAGGTTGAGGTGAAACTCAAGGTTTCATTGACGATGATGGCGAGACTGTTGTTCAGCTGGGCGGTGGCAGAGTTGACGTTGACATTGTAGGGAAAGTCACTGTAGGCCTCTTGCGAGGCTTCTGTGTAGACAGGGAGAAACGTGGATTTGTTAAACTCGGGCATAAAGTTTGAGTAGGTGCGGAACACCAGGAAATTGTTCATGGTCTGCATGAAACCCATTTTAACACAACTTTTTTACTTCTTTAGCACAGTTAAAAGTAGCTCAGAAATGATAAGCACTTGATTTAAATAGCGTTAACCAAAGTTTAATTACACAATATTGATTTTTTTAGCAATGTTGCTCCATCTTTTTCTTTGACCACAACTTTAAAGGGGGTAAAATGTAAATGTACACTTTAGACTTTGACCTGTCTCAATTTCAGGAAGCGACAAGTTCAGCTGCGAAAGAAAACCGACGTCAGTTTTTAATCTTTGAAAATGTTCACATTTTGCCATTTTTACTTGAAAAAGTTGATTTTTTTCCGAAATTTAAGGAACTATTTTACTTTATTCTACTCACAAAAGCTCGTGTTTTAAACTCTCCAACATAAAATGTGGATTTCACTTTGTTGAACACTCACGCTCGTATGTTACGCGAAAACAATCGTTTTTATGGTTTTTTCTCAAAATTTTAATTATCTGAATCTTTTCTTGTCACTTTAGTCGATAATTGTAATTAATCACAATGACACATTAAACTGATTTTTTACAACACAACTTCGAATTTTCCATTCAGAAAAAAATGTTTGGATTTTCATCAGTAAATATGGAATATTTGACCGTTCAAACTCCACAGAGGCTTCCAGTACGAAATAAACATAATTAAATGATTTTGTAGTAAAAAAATTGGACATTTAGGAGCCGGAAAACTTTTTGAATTTTTTTGCATTAAACTTTTTAATGGGAAATGCAAAGCTTCTGTCTTCTCGAATAACATGGATGTAAAATTTTATAATTAAATGTTGTACCTTGCATCTGACTTTTCTTTTGACACAGCCGCTCGTGCTCCTTCGGCTAATGCGTTTGATCACTGTATACTCGCATGGGTAGAGATACTGGTATATGTATAAAAACAGATAATGTAAAGGGATCGTGAGCATATTATTTACATACACATGTGCATAACATTAGAGAGCTTGGCTGCCTTTTCTTGGAAGAGAAATTAATATTCTTGATTCGATTCTAATAGTTAGCATAAAGTTCGAACAGACAGCATAATGAAGACGCATAAAAAATGCGGTGCGTAACTCTAAAATTTTAAGAAAGGATTCCAGATAGTACATCAATGTATTGTATAGTCTACAGTTGTGTATAATATTTTACACTTTTTACTACACGGCTAGTTCCTCAAACTTAACAGTCGATGTCAAATTTCAGGAACTTAAAGCCGTTCAACAACTTGAGCTATCTACGTAATACTTTCAATGTACGTGTGCTCTGTTTTTCGAATTTTGAATTCGTATACCGTATACCTTGAATTGAATCGAAATGACTCAGAGAACTTAGAATTCTCCTCCAAGCCTGGTCAAGCCAAAGCTCCCTAATGTTTTACATGTTTAATCAATATAAATAAAGTAAATTAGCCAAAAATTAAATTTTTTCCTTTACGTTTTTCCAAAGCTATGTATGTATGAGAAGATGTACTTAAAAGATGCAAATGGTAAAATTTTAATGGAATACAGAGAGACAGACTGTAAGAACTGGCTATTCACTATACAAGAGAAAGAAGAAGAGGGAATAAATATATAATAGCTAAAAAAAATAAAATTATTACTTGTATGCTTGGTACTACGTAAATGATAAATTAGCTGTGTAATAAGTACACACAAACATATCGTAGATTGAGGAGTAAACCGGTTGCATGAAGTATCAAATGTACATACAAAATTTTCAGAATCTACTCGATCGTCATATTACACATTAATGCATACACGTATCTTTGGTGTGTGATGGAGGGAGGAGGAACATGAATACATGGATATTGGATATAGATACAAATATCCCACAGATATAATATTTAATAAGCATGTCCTTAAGTATATATTATGCTTGTATTTCTTGGCATTGATGGAGAGAGCAGTGCGTACATCAGTCGTCCATAAATTTTATGCAGTTATGCAGATCTTTATACACACACATAATATTTGTATAAATGTGTGTACGGTGTGCACAACTAACTTTATCGCCCGTTTCTCACTGTTTAGTCCCACTTTCACACTTTATTTTAAATTATTTCCATCCCTTTGAAAAAAATTTAACCTCATTTTGTGATTCCGTTGGATTTGACAATCTTGACCATTTTTTAGGACCTTTTCATCAAAATTCAACGAAATTAAAATGTCGAAATTGACCGCGGTTAATTTATGAAACAAACTCTCTCGTCAAAAGTTTGCCAAAATGCTCAACCGAAGTTGTAAGATTTTTTGAAAAGATTGTGTTTCGCGAAAAACCATGAAGGACCAATATGTATGTCCGTAGTTTTGATTTTTAAGACATACTGTACATGGATAAGGCGCATAAATTAACTAATTGATACTTGTGTCTTTTTCTTTTCGACCACCATCATGCCATCACATATTTATGGCATGTAAGTAGATATGTACAATGTACATGCATACAACATCGTTTCACTTATCTCCAATAATCTTTTTATTTGCATTCTTCTTTTTCTTCTTCTTGTCCTTCTCTTATGACTTTTCAATTAAACTGCATCATGTTCTCAATATTGTTGTGGTGGTGTAATCATTTTCTGTCTGTCTTCTGCGTCAAAGGAGCTTGTCATTGTCACACACAGCTCCACTTGTGTTGCTAATTGTCTATTTGACAATTGACATAAGCAAGTATGCATGTATGTATGTATCTATTTGAACAGATAAACGTAAGATTTTGGCACAGGTTAAAAACACAAGAGAAAAAAAGAATTGATGTCAAATTTTGTACAGGCTCGACATATAGCACCGAAAGAAATACATAATGCATGCATACAACTATAAAAAATCAAGTACACACAAAAGTCATAAGCCATAAGCCACATTGTACAATGAAATGTTGTGCCGATTAACATGGCAACCATTGGTAAAGGAAAAGTATGAGGATGCTCATCTGAATTTGAATATCTGCATCTCGTTTGATGGCAAAGTTCTTCAATAAATCCATTCATTCAGCATAAGTACACGTTATCTTAATTCGTGATCACCGTCCGTAGTCCGTACACATTCGGCTACCATTCGCTCATCACCCTGCTCCTTCTTGTCATTCAATGGATGGGAATGGAATGATTTAATTTAGGAGTGTAATCAATATCATATACAGTAAAAAGCTACAAGCATATCTGTATTATGTATGCAAGTAATTTTGTAGATAAAATAAGGATTTCATCATCACATATGTCAGGCCTTTGGAATTATATCAATAGGATTGGAGGCAAACATTATTATACTTATACAGATATTTGATATTTATATGCCAACATTGGTATTTTGTTTATCTACTTCTTTCTCTTATCTTTCTCCCTCTTTCTGTGTCTTGTAATCTTTGACCTCGTCCACTGGCAATGCAATATTATATTGTATACATGGTATGGCTTGAACTTTGGAAGGGTAAAGAACACAAACGTTATGTTTAGATAGTTCTTAGAAAGTCGGTCTCAATCTCAAATCTCAACCCATTGTAGAGGAAAAATGCAGAAAAATTGGACCTTTTAAACTGCAAAGGAAAGGATAATTAAGAAGTTTCATAAAAATACAAAGTACTGTACGTATGTACAAATATTTACTGTGGCACGTCGACCCATAACAAGTAAAGCTTAAAAAGCTACAGATTCTTTAGATACTTCATCCAGTATTTTGTTGTCAAATATTGCCTTTTTTGTTGCGCAACGATAGCATCAAAGAGAAATTAGTTTTCGTAAGGTGTATTTTTTGTTTCCACAAAGGAATTACAAAATAAATACTTGTCAACAAATCTTCATATCTAAAAACAGACAATAGAGTAGTGTTCCTCATCTACTTCCCTACTCACAAATTACTCACATGAGGACATTTACTAAAATATTTCTAAATTTTATGGCCATTAATTTATTCAAGTACAAGGATACGACTTCAAAAAATTATTACTTGTCAGTGACAAGTTTTTTAATAAAACAGATAGCATAGTAGCCTAACCCAATCCACCCCGGACACGTTGAGTACCTACATGAGCAAATTTATTCCAGTAGTTCTCTCAGTGTACTTAACACGGTGTCGGTGACTTCAAACCTCTCTCGTGTCCACCACTGGAGGAAATCACTCAATTTTATTTTTCTAAAAAATCTTAGTAATCCTATGGTTATGACAAAATTGTAACTGTATGTTCAAAGCTTGGGGGAACATCTTCTAATCAAGTACTGAGTATCATTCCCACCTACTCAGCCCGGCAAAACACCATCCAGAAAAAAGTCACTAGATAGGAAGTTGACCATTAAAGCTAAAAAATCTACCTCCAAGTACCTTCTTAATTGGTACCAATTTTTGGAATTTTCGGAAAACT
>JAQIVE010005999.1:0-12090 GCA_034698285.1 Sminthurinus bimaculatus | reverse complement strand
TTGATAAATAATTTAAAATAATTTTTGATAATTTCGTTCGAATAATGAAACAAACTTTCTGAGATAACCCACTGTGCAAAGTTGATAAGATTTTCGGCAAAAATCATGTCAAAATCTCATGAACTTTTTTAATTAGATATTTTTATAAGGGTACCTTGTCCTCAACAACGGCACTGCTAGCGCCCACAACTTCCTTAACCTTTCCAGCTGTAAGTCCCAAAGAAGTTTTGGAACTGGCTTTTGAACGTAAGATAGGGATCTGTTGAAAAACAATTAATCCCATAGAATTAATTTGATAATGTGTCTGCTGCATAATACGAATACATTTTGATTGTTGATTACATAACTAATTTAAAATGTTCCATACCTCTACATCTTCAAATGATGTATCCGAGAAAACAGGCTTGCTCGGAAGACTTGCTCGTGTTCGGACAGTGGGTTTCTATAAAATAAAGTTACAGTATTTCTTTAGTTAATGATCAAAACTTTAACTTTTTCGCAACTGCTTTTAAAATTAATACAAAGGAAAATTTTATGTTTGTGCTTCACCTGTTTATTTTCCGCTGCCATGGACTTCACAGCCGGTTTGTACGATACAGAGCTTGTTCGTGGAGCTGATTTTTTTCCCTGTGAGCAAAAGGGTTTAAAATAACAATACGAATTATACAAAAGCATCAAAATGCATACATTTTGAATATTAAGTAACTAAAACGTTCCGTACCGTTTCTGGCTCTTCAAAAGATGTGTCCGAAAAAACAGAGAATGTCCGGGGGAGGGGCGGAAGAGAAGTTCGGACGGTTGTCTATAAAATACCCATGAAAGCATTGCATAAACATATTATAATAGTAGAATTTTAAAAATCTAGCTTAAAATTGTACTGCGCATTACTATGTTATAAAAACGTTTCCATTGAATAGATTTAATATTATTATGTATATTACCGTCTTTTTCTCATCTGCCATCAACTTTTGAGCCGGCTTATAAACAGGAGTTGGCATAGGAGCAGATTTTTTTACCTATTTGAAAGAGATATCAGATTATTTTTTAGTTCACTTTCTATCGAAAAATAATCAAGCTACATACTTCACAAGCATTTTATGCACAGAGTAGCTCAATTACCAACTAAACTACTTTCGATATGCAGCGTTGCTATCAAAACAAAGTACATCGAAAGCAATTAATTTACAAACGGTCTCAATTATACATTCGATTTAATGAATAGCTAAAATGTCCCTTACGGTTTCTGGCTCTTCAAACGATGTATCAGAAAAGATAGACTGTTTGGGTGGTGCAATAGATGTTTGGGTAAGATCGGTTTTCTAAAACATATTTATAAATAAATTAAAAAATAAAAGAATAAATGATTGTATTTTATATTTATTTTACTTGATTGTATTTTGTATTGTTTTGAATGTTCATAATTTTAACTGTGGTACCTTTTTAGTTGGTTCTGCCGCGGTATTCAAAGCTGACGGTTTAACCTGTTTCCCAGGGTAACAGATGCATGTCAGATTAATTTTGAACTCAAAATGATATTATTATTTTTTATCCTAGAATATAATACATAACATTTAGAAGTAAATGAACTTACACGCACAGGCTCGTCAACTGAGGTATCTGAAAACAAGGAGCTCCATCCATCATTTGCTTTTGTAACGGGGGTTTCCGCCACTTTCTCCTGCTCATTATTACCTTCTTCATCAGAGGTTAGAATAACTGTAGCCGTGCTTTCTTCAGGAGGAATCGGAGAAATTAATCGCTTTTTCGATCGTGTTTTCCTGGTAGTATTCTTTTTAATAGCTTTATTTTGGACACCACCCAATGCTTTTCTTGTGTCCTTTCCTACCAATGAAAAGGCTGCTGTTGTAGCAACTGATTTGCTCTTTGTCGATTGAGTGAGACTACGCTGAGCTAATTCTAATGTATCGAATGACGTCTTCATATTGTGTTGTCTAAAATAAATAAGGAAGAAAGTAAAGACAAAATTGAGCATCATTATTTTACAATAATAGTTTTTATTTCTAATACTAAAAACTAAGAATTTGTCATAATAATTTGTAATAAAAATAAACTTACTGGTCGGACATCCGTTTTTGTACACTGAATTTCTTTTTAGTGCTTTTCTCCTCCCTAATCTTCACCTCTTCTTTTTTTTGGAGCTTTCTTTGCGCCTCCTCGTTCTTTCTCTTTTGCTGAATCATTAAGTCAGCTTGTTTTTTCTTTTCGTCTTGCTTTTGCTGGTCTTTTATTTGTTGTTGTCTCTTTTTTTCGTCCAGTTTCCTTTTTCTTTCAGCCTCTTGACGGTTACTTTCCTCTTGTTGTTGTCTGAGCTTTTCATTTTCTTTAATTTTTTGTACTTCCATCCGTTTCAATGCTTCAGCTTGTTTTTTCGCAGCGTCCTTACTTTTGATTTCATCGTCCAATCTTTCCATTTCTTCTTCTAATTGTTTCTGTATTTCCATATCTTGAGCCCTTCTCATCTCCTCCTGGTCAATAATTCTTCGCAGTTCTTCTGCTTCCTTTTTGCGTCGCAGCTCATCACGCATTTTTCTTAGTTGCTCAATCTCTTGAGCTTTTTGAAAGGTCTTTTGCCTCTCCAGTTCCTCAATCTCCTTTTGCTTTTGCAGTGCTTCCATCTTTAAAGCATTCTCCTCCTCGACCTGTCTTTGCCTTTCCTTTTCGAGTTCAGCTTTTTGGCATTCCTCTTTTAACTTTTGTTGTCTCTCCCTTTCTAGTTGTTCTTGCCGTTCTATCTCGAGCTTTTGGAGACGCTCCTCCTCTACCTTTTGGAGACGCTCCAGCTCAAGCTTATGAAGACGCTCATCCTCTACCTTTTGGAGACGCTCCATCTCGAGCTTATGAAGACGCTCATCCTCAAGTTTTTTAATTCGGTCTTCCTCTAGTTTCCGTTGTTCCTCCTCGACCTTCTTCCGCAATACAATCTCTGCCTCCTTTCCCTCGATTATAGTTTTAAATTCTGTAATCTTCTGTTCAAGGCTGGAAACTTTCTCAGTGGCTTGAGCTTTTGCAAGCAGTTTAATCTTAGTTTCTCTGTGACGAAAAATATTACAAAAAATATTTTCTTCAAGGATAATGAACATTAATAAACTATAGGTGGGTTCTATTACGATTTTCTTAAATGCTTCTTGTAAAGCGCAAAGAAAAAGCCTTATTTTCCAACGCTTTGAGGTAAAAGATTTTGAATGTCCTTTGTCACTAATCACTTCGTCACCTGACATTTTGTTACAAGCACATTTTGTCACAATGACACTTCGGCATTGTGACTTTTCGTCACACTGACATTTTGCCACTTCCTCGTTTTTGTTTGTTTGGTTAATAAGTCATTGATCATTATGAAAAATCCTCGAAAATAGTGAAAAATCGTCGAAAATTCTGAGAAACCCTCGAAAATAGTGAAAAATCAGTGTGACAACATGATTAGTGACAGACGACTACGATACCATTTTAGAAATATTGACCAAATGTCTGATTTGGAAACGGTGATGAAATGCCGAAGTGACGAACTGTCAAAGTGACAAAGTGTCCGGTGACAAAAACTCCTGGATGAACAAAATGTCTATCTCAGCCTTCGCAGCCTTTGCCTATGCTTAACATGTAAAATACAGGAAAAATCAAGCGAAATGACAATTTACATTTTAATCATGCCTGTAAAAAGAGAACCCGTTGACATACAAAGCTGAATTTTTTACATAATGTGACATGACATGACATGTTAGTGCTTGACTCATGCAATGACATCGTTTTGGGTCAACAGTGTCAAGGACTACACAAGGATGTCTGTGTGAAACGGACTTTTACATGTATTTCTGATGTAAAATGTTTTCATCATTTCTCCCGACTACATGGATGGATTCGAATGATATCGAATCGAAATACACTCCGAATGACCTGAAGTTTAACGTGGTTGCCACAGATTTTGCGATAAATCTCGAACTTTCTGTAGAATTGGAAAAGACGGAAAGGGTATAAATACTCGATGTGCGTAAAAAATTGACCTTTTTTTGTTTATTGACCCCATGACCTTGGTTTTGGAAATTAAAAAAATACACTTTATACTAGCTTCTTCTCCATGAAATTCTGCATATTGGGTGCGGAGTACAGCATTGTAGGGCTTCATGTATGGCCTCCGCAGGTACATTTACATGGATAGTATGTGGGGTATAAATACTAAGTGGTCCGACTGTATAAGTTTTAGATTCCAGTTATAAGTGTGTTTGAGGTTGATGCTTTTGGATTCTGGATAGACATTTTTTCAGACTGTGGAAATACATTCATACATATATGCACATATTTTAAACATATTATACTGTGTATGTAAATAGTGACAAAGGTCGACCTAGCATAAAGTGAAAATAAGCAAACTCGTCAGCTTGCGGAAGCTCAAGTTGCAATATTATGTACGCTGTCGATATGCAATTGTTAATTGTGTGAGCTTCTGGAGGACAAATATCAAATAGAATTGCTTAAATGAATAAGTTATGCTCCCACTTGTATTATGAATTGTGTATACACATACAGAATACAGACTACAGGCAATATTATATATATATTATATCCATACTTAATATGAATGACACTGGGGAGGAATATGAGCGGTGGAAAACTACTCTATGTAATCTCTATTAATATAAATATAATGAATAATATTATGGTTGTCGGCAAGTGAAAAGTGAATGATTTCAAAGCCAAAGGAGTGGATCAAGTGTCAAGAGACAAAATGCTGCGTTGAAATATCGTGCTATACATACAATTATTGCAGTGCGTAAGTAAGTAATAATAATATAATACTTGTAGTTATTGCTTTATAGTTACACTGGAGAAAAGGTGAAGGAATTGCAAGCAAGTATACTACATAAGTAAATACATTCAAACATACATAATGCACAATATGCTGTACACTGTCACATTTTATGTTTTTCAACTTTTAACGGAAAAATTTTTTTGGGGGGGAAATACACAGACAGGCATTAGCAAAGAAAAATGAAAATGATGAATGTGTGTAAAGTGTAAACAGAGCGACACATGTATACGCATTAGAGCGAGGCAGCGGCGCACTTATTATGTAAATACATACCTTAGACGCAAGCGTTCATGTATAATATAATAAATAAGTAGTTATGATGTAGGATGTAGGTAGATCAAAAGACGGCAAAGTTGACAGTTTCCGATACAGCACTTTTGATACCAATACCTATAGATTATAGATGTATGTATTCGTATTACTTACTTATGGAAGCGGCCTTTGACTCCTGACGAAATCAACTTGAACAGTATACACAAACAAATTTGCATTTTAAATCGCTCTCTTTCTATTTTCCCTACATATGTTTGTAAGTAGTTTGTATGCTATCAATGAATCCTACCTTAAAGATAAAATTCATAACTTTTACCACACATTATTATCATTCGTCATCGTAAAGAGAAAGGAAAGAGGGAGAAAATAAACATTTTTCTATACAATGTCTTTAAGCATTACATATGCGTAGGTGTCACCGAGGCTGGTAATAAGACAAGTCAAAGTGCACAACGACGAGTTTCTTTCCATCGCTGATTCGTTTCGTAATCGTTTTTGCACCGATTGAATATTTAGTTATATTGGGCGCACTTGCAGCAACTCTATACTCCATGCATATGCACACATTAATAATTATTAATACATTAATACAATACAATATTTATAAGGCAGTTACGAAAAATTTTGAAATGGGAGCTTCTCACCTAAAATCAATGCAAATGAGAGGAAAAGTTAAAATGTAACATTAAATACTGTTGTTAAACGACGCTATCTGTTCAAAAGATGAACTTTGCTCAACAAGTTCCCAGTTTACATATTTATTATGTATTATAATATGCATACGGTATATTGGGAGCTTCGCTTCCAAAGCAAGGAGAAGGAGGATGACTTGGGGAAAGTCCATGAGGTATTTATGTGATCTATGATGTACTGATGTATGTAAAGTCTGAATTTTTTATCATGATCGTGATCATGATCATAAATAGATTTTTTACAATACCACGAAACCGCTGTAACTATAAACATATTACATAATTATACATACTATAATTATTATTGACAAACTACTTTGAAAATATGTAGAATATTTTCTGTGTATTATTCATATTATGGCTTTGGCTTTAACTCCTTGACGTAGGATAGGATCTGTACTTATAAGGAAAATCTAACGATAAGTACAGTCAACTGTTTGTAAAATCTAGACAATATTCAATGCTATATAATATATACTATACACACATACATATTATTCCTATTCGTTGAGCTACAGAGGTACTGATTTAGTGTGTTAATTGTGAGTTGTGAGTTAGTCATCGCTCTTGTCTCGTACTCGTACCCCACACTGCTGGCTATAATAATATAGTTAATAGACAAAAAGCAAAAACACTGATTATACAATAGTTACTCAGTTTTAGTTATTAGTGTTTGTTAGTTAAACCCAAGTGTAATTCATAGAGTGAATATTTATGTACACAAGTACAAGTACATAATAGGTACACCAAGTTCAAGTCACACGGCTGGTTTTTTCGATACTGGATCCACAACCGCCCCATTATTATATGTATTATGTATACTCTAATGAATACAAATTGTTTTTGTCTGTTCACTGTTCAATGTTCACATCTCTCTCTCTCCTTCCTATTCTTCCATTTCATAAGTATTATCTGCACCTATTGTATGTATCAGGGTATATACATATCTAAAAGTAGTTAAATATGATGGTGAATGGTGCACAAGCATTTTACTTATGCAAAAATACATAAATACATATTATACTACATACACAAAATCACATAATTAATTGTGGTAGCTCCTTTGATTTTTCCTCTCTCTCCGCTCCAGTTCCGCTTCTCCAGCTCACTGTACCCAATTCACAGTTTGACGGTGCAACTGACAACAACTGTCATCAAGTTACACGGAACGATTGGAACAATCCTCTGTTTCAAGTTCAGCTATTTATTATACGATATACGATAATATTCAACATATGTGAAGAAAAGCAGCAAAATATGAGGCCAGATCCAGGATGAACTATAACATAATATAATATAGCAACCAATGTGAAAGATAATACCAAAACATCGTAAAACACAATTATTATTAACAATACTCCATTATACATTGAATCTGCATCATATTAACTTGATCTCTCTCTATCTTCTCTCTCTATCCCTCACTTTTGCGGTGGGTTCCCATTCAAGATACACTTATCGTTTATTATCAGCAGTTGAATTTCAATTTGAATTCGAATCTTGTAATGGGAATAAATGTACAATATAATTGTGTAAACTTTGTGTTAATGGAGAGACGAGTCAAGTGTGATGTGTATAGTGTCAGTGAAAACAAAAATTTTGTCACCGTTTGAATACAAATAAAGTGATATAAATCAAACACGGAGTGTGATGAAGCTTTTATAATATTTATATTATACAGGAGCACAACTTAAAAAACACACAATAATATAATATAATTCGTAATCTCCATGATTGTGGAAGCTCATCATTGCCAATTATATTACGATATTTAAAAAAGATAAACATGCATTTATATAGATAGAGAAAAATCGTAGTACTCTTTCAACGAATAATTTATGAATTGTGTGATATATATACCAAATTATTATATTATGTGCTGTGTAATATCAAGTTGGAGTTTGGAGTACAATAATTGACGCAAATCTTTTCACTATCAACGATGTGCCGTGACTATGTGTGTGTGAGTGAGACGGTATACACAATTATTGTAATCTTTTAATTATCGGGAGTCGGAGAGAGAATTTCTGAGTGAAACATGCATAAGATACATTATACATTGTACTATTACAATTACAATATGTGTGTGACATAATAGCAATCAGCATCACTTTTTACTTTACATTTACACCAGATTTGATTCAACTCAGGTTCAACCATTTGGTGGATAAAATAAATGATAGCATCACTTTTTATCAACTATCAACTATTATGTTTACATATATAAATGTGTATAATATACATAAACAAATATCTATTAACTAATAACTCTCTCTCTCTCCCTCTTCTACTCTCACTCTCTTTGTCCGTCATCATCAGTTTCTGTGGCTGGGTGGGACTAATTGCATCCAGTGAATTTAGGTATTTAGTATTTATTCAAATCGTTTTCTTTCTCCGTGGACTGTTTGACTCGTACAGCATCTTGAGAGGTTTCTCTTCCCTCTCGATCCAGTGATTTCGTTCCCTTTCTTTTTTATTTACTCTCAAAGGCTCTCTCAGTTTCCTTCTTCAAGAACGTTGTTACCAACAACAGCAAGAACAAGAGAAGAAGAGAGAGA
Source organism: Sminthurinus bimaculatus (assembly GCA_034698285.1). NCBI lineage: Eukaryota > Metazoa > Arthropoda > Collembola > Symphypleona > Katiannidae > Sminthurinus > Sminthurinus bimaculatus. The sequence goes on along the minus strand of JAQIVE010005999.1, from coordinate 3,745 downwards.
GAAAAGGAATAGCAGGAGAAAAGTGCAAACAGTGAATCTAAATTAGAGAAAGGACCACAGGAAGCATATAAGGAAATTTAAGTGCACCTTTTCCCCTTTTTTCCTACCGTGAGAAGTTAAATAATAGTGAAGTTTAAAATGTTGTCCCAAAACTGGATTTTCCCCATCAGTGTTCTCATCCTCGCCACAATCGGATTAAATGGAGGCATTGATGGATTTAGTCCTTTTCCGTGTGACAAGTAAATACACAAAAATTAAATAATAATTTTCCATTTGCTGAACCATTTTTACAGGCAAAAAAATTCGTCAACAGTGAATAATAACTTTATTTTTATTACTCACTTTGACCTTGACATTAATTTTTAGGTAATAATGTTAATTATTAAAAAATGTACAAAAAATTTGTAAAAAATGAATCTTTTTGCAGTGACATTTACTGCTACGGCGATATCATCCACACAGTTCAAAGGGCCCATCTGTTCAATGACTCGAAAACCTTTGTCGACATGCATCTAAAGTACGAGCCGAACATTGTAAAGAGCAACTATAAATATCTTATTGACAAACATGGGCCCAGTCCCACACCGGAGCAGGTCAGGGAGTTTCTTGACCATAATTTTGACCCTCCCGGCTCGGAATTTGAACCCTGGGTTCCCACTGACTGGGTAGCCACCCCAAAGTTTCTTTCGGGGATCAGTGACACAAAGCTGCGGACTTTTGCTTCGGAGCTCAACGCATTTTGGGAAGTGCTCGGCCGACGCATCAAGAAAGATGTGCAAGTTCGAAGCAATATGTACTCCATGACGTAAGTCTCTTTACCTTAGAATTCTCACTCATTATTTACTTTCAGTAGTACTTCATAATTATTATTCATAATATTATGTGAAGTAATGAAGTAAATACTAGTTGTATATTATTATGTAGATAAAATTTCGTAGTAATACATTAGATATTAGAGCTCAACCTGCTGACCAATGTAAGTTTGTGTACACTGCACTGGTCAGGGATACATAAATGTTTAAATTTTGCGTGAATGAAGATTTTTCCACGTTAACTTACAGAATGTAGAACAAACACAAATTAACTACACAAGCATACATACATGCATTGAGGGAAGATCTCTTGCATATTATGTATTATTGTTATCACATGTAACAATAATAATGTATCATGTTGCATGTAGCATGCAATAAAGTGGGGTATACATATACATAGATAATCTATAATACAGTATATCATAGTGAATTAGTCAATATTTTTAAAAGAAAAGCTCAAATTTTTCTACATTTTGCATCAAACTAACTAGTATTCGTTTATCAACTGACTTACTACTTATACTACAACTAATTACAACAGTTATTTTTCATGATATATCAAATATCAATAATGCTAACAATTGGCAAGGAATTGCTACTGCAAAGCTACCTCCAAATTGACAATCGGAACTTATTTAATAGCTATATTTATTTATGTAAGACAAGTTATTAGCAAATCCTACATTCTACTAAAATAATAAGATCCATTAAGTAACTTAATGGATCATTATAGGAAGAAAGAACAATCGAAAATTTCCTACCTTCCTACCTTTCTCCTTCTCACACTCACTATCTTTCTGTTTCGAACCTAACAACAAAGTATCTATCTATATTATTATTATCATCGTCCTTAAAACTATCTAACTGTGAAATTCGCCGCGGCCAATGAATGCCAAGAAAAAGTGGAAATTCCAGTGTCGTCGCAGAACACACACTTCAATCAGCCAATAGTAGCTCTTCTTCATTTAATTATTAACATTTATTATGTACCATTTGATTATGTACTTCGAAGAAGGGAAGGCTAAAGCGTAAAACATGAGCATGCCGAGGATTATATTGGAACATGAAATAGGGATAATCATGTGCTGATACTGTACTGGGGTGTCAAGAAAATGCGGAGCAACTTTTACTTTTGCTACTTATACTACTTAAACACCTTTCTACAGAGGAAGTGGAAAAATTTGCTCACAACTTTCTTGACAGCCGAACGGTTATCTCACAGTTTTAACACATGACATGAGTCAACTGTCATTGTGAGCGGATCTGGAAAATTTTGGATTTTTTCAGAATTTACCATCTTTTACACATATACACCCCCAGCACGAACAACTTTTACGAATACTCAATATTAACTATCTACCAAGGTACAAGATACAGAACAACGCAATTGCGATTGACAGTAAAAGGATACAGCCATGCATACACAACACACATTATAGAATGATTAGCGTTACATCTAACTTATGGAAGTAGGTATATCTGTAATTTATCATAACTAATAACTACGGTATTATATTTACCAACAACCAACCTGTTGTCTCATATCAAATATCTTTTTACTTTTTAAATAACCGAGAGTTCAAAGTTAAGATACGCAACACCACACATGCTATAGGTTTGAGATTGAAAATGAAAGCGTGCTGGTTTATATCAAATGAGCAACGGTATTTTTTGTTTTCTCTATATTAATACAACATAAATATTTGTTTGTATCGTATCGCATATAGGTACGTTTCCAATCCATTGATTGTGCCGGGTGGTCGCTTTATCGAATTTTACTACTGGGACCAGTTTTGGATTTTGAAGGGACTTTTACACTGTGAAATGACCTCTACCGTCAGAGGAATGTTGGAGGTACATAATAATAAAAAAACAATAAAAAGCTGTTGAGATTTTTAACAAGCATAAATTCTGATGGTGTATGTACGATTGTATTATCCAGAATTTCATGGAGATGGTTGAGCAACTTTCTTTTATTCCCAATGGCGGCCGAATTTACTACCAGCGATCCCACCCCCCGCTCCTCATCCCCATGGTCCAAGACTTTTTGAGGACGACAGGCAACACGAGCTTCCTCGAAAAACACATTGATACTCTGGACAAGGAGTTTGACTTTTGGATGAAAAACCGACTGTACAACTTGACCCTTTCCAACGGAAAAACTTATACGGTGGCCCGCTACAATGTAGAAATTGGAAATCCTAGACCGGAAGCTTACAAGTACGAAAAGCTACCTACTCTGTTATAAATTATCAAAATTATGATGATGAATGAGGAATGGCTGTTAATTTCCAAATTTGAAAAAATTCAGCCCCGACTACGATTTAGTGTCACAACTCAACCCTACCTCGCAGTATGAGCAAAATGAACTGTACATGCATTTAAAAACGGCGGCCGAGTCAGGCTTGGACTTTTCATCAAGGTGGTTCATTCCAAAGAACAGTTCAAGTAAGATCAATCATCCGCCTTTTATGACCAGTTTAGTCGAGCAATTAACAATTTAATTGTACCCCGGACCGGATGAATGATTTTAATCGGTGTGTTTTTACTTTACTTGTTTAGCCGTTGGCAACTTACTCGATCTCAAGACCAGATTTATCTTGCCAGTTGACCTCAACGTTCTAATCTACAGAAACGCCAAGCTCATGGCTCAATTCCACAACTCGGTAATTAAAATCATAACTCATAATTATAAATTATGGTGTATGATTACATAATATGGCTGACTTTTGGCTCACAAACTAAATTGTTGAATTCATTAATTGACAACCCATGCAGCTGAATTCAACGGAGAAAGCACAATACTACACCCAAAAGTGGCAGCAATGGGAGGAGACGATAAACGCCGTGTTTTGGAACGAAACGGAAGGAAGTTGGTTTGACTACGACACAATTACCCATGGAGGTGGGCACAAGATTGAGTTCTACCC
>JAQIVE010005998.1:0-12093 GCA_034698285.1 Sminthurinus bimaculatus | reverse complement strand
GAAGGTGAAAAGAGAAAGAAGAAAGTTATAGCAAACGAAGTAAGTTTTTTTTCTCTCTCTTTCTCCAATCTTCCATCTAGATAATGCAATTTTGCTCGCCTTTATTATATTACCGGGGTTGCTGAAATGCTATCTACACTGTCTAAACTATATTACACATACATTTATGTAAGCTTCTCTCTTTCTCTTTTTTCCTTTTAGTTTTTTCCAGCTTTCTCCAATGTTTCACTCCTAGTTTCTAGTTCTGTCATGTATGTATGCATGTATGTATGTGTATACTTTTCTAGCTGTGAGATTCTAAAGGTCTCCGATGAAAAAAAGAAAGAATTTACCATCATTCTATTAGAAAATCCCATTGAATTTTTCCCAGTACGTGTACCCGTGTGTATGTATATATTATATGTATAAAATAATACTTTCCATGTGCATATATTGTATGTATATGTATGTATATATACACGGAGCTGCTTCGTAATAAACCAAAAGGGATCACTCATTCATTTGGATTCAAAGGAGGCCGTGAAGGACAGCACCTGCCACAATACGATTTCTCTCGTGAAAATACATTGCTCTTCGTGATCAGTGAAATCATTGGTGGAAAATGAACCTACTCCAACTCCAACTACGACTCCAACTTCTTCCTTCCTTCCTTTGCTAATATCTCGTAGTTCTTTCTCCTTCTCATTGGTACTCCTCGAGACTCGAGACAACTAGACATTAGAGAAAGACAGGATGATCTATTTATATATGATAGATGTCCAATATAAAAAATATCATATTATTATATCACCATTTTGGATATTATTTATGTATATAGACATTTCTTCCACATACTATACATTATACATATACATTTTATACATATGATGACGAGGTACTTTCATAGTTGGAGTAGCAGTCCCGTTCCATCCGTGGATTCATATATTATGTGTAAAAATGCTTGCTTTTTTCCGGCCTACTTCTAACCTAACCTACATACATCATACATGAAAATATATAGAGTGCGACTTGTCTTTCGCTGCTGGAAATGCTCTAGATTCTTAGGTTTTAGGCTCCGATCTATATAAATATGTTTCTATGTATTATAAACGTCTACGGGAATTTTCTCAAGGAATATACGATACCTAAAAAAGAAGGCATATAAATGTATAATGTATAGGACAGGTTGTACAATGGTACAATATAATGCATAATAAATGTGTATGTCTGTATAAAGTTATGTGGAGGAATAAGCACGAGCCAAAACACTACATATACATGTAAGAAACAAGAAACTGCAGGCCATAGGTGTTGGGATACATCATATAGCATGTACGTAAGCTGCTGTTGCTGTTCAAGTAGGTGTAGGAAATGAAGGCGAAAAAGAAGAGAGTAAGGAGAGTATAGAGTAGGGAGTAGGAAGTGGGAGAAAATGAAGAGGAGGATAAAAAAAACGAAGGATTGAAAGCCACTGGAGTGCGATGAATGAAATGAAATGAAAGGGAGTAAAGTAAAAATGATTGATGTTAGGAAGAAGATTAGGAATTTTCCCTCTGACCTCCATTGCCATTGTCCAGTAGTTTGACCGTCCACTTCTTGATCCCGTTCACAATGAGAGCCTCCACGTCTGCCTCCAGCACCGGACTGCTTTGGCGTTTCACCTGCACAAAAAACCAAGAAAATGTCCATGAGAACCAAGAAAACTTACATATGTACATACTTATTACTGATATATATTCAGCTAAAATACTAGCATACTCTACATTCTACACATATATTAAATGCATACACGATGAAACTGTGTAAAAAATAATGTAGAAGCAGAATCAAGTAAATTTCAACCTTATTGCATTACTAGAATACTTTATATATTATAACTGTATATTATTGTATATTGTACAATGTACAATGTAAACATTGGACATAGTCATCGTCACATTCACATTCGCATTTTCACAGCATTGTGAGCTGCTCAACACTCAACACTCAACTGCTCGTCCCCAGCCAAGTCCACAATGCATGTCTGGCGATATAAGCCACTTTCTTCTGCTCACTCACTTCAGTCACTCATTCTTTGACCAAGAGGCTCAGGTACAATACACATTGTATTGTACCTACATCCTACATCCTACATATAAATAGAATACTATATACATAAAAAAGAAGGGATGAGAGTGTCGGGGTTGTTCCCGGGTACTTGTCCGTTTGCTTTCCTTTCCCGTTCCTGCTCCTCGGTGAGAGGAAATAAGAACTCATCGTAGATCATGGACTATACACACACATACGCATACACAAATATTGGTTCAATATACTCGCCTCTTCTTCATCGTCTTTCTTTAGGATTCCCCACTACTTTCTAAATCCAGACTACATTCCAGTAGCTCTCACAGCATAAGTAAGTACGTTTGTATGTGTCCATGCCTCTACCTACATAATGCATGATATAATACACCGGCCTGTCATCATAATTCGTGCAGGTATGTGTATGCACGGTAAATTGTAGATTGTAGATAGTCTACAGCCTACACAACCTGTATGTATAATGTATAGTATTCTTTCTTCCTAGATCAATTCACTCCTATTCAACAAAAATTATAACTGGGTTTTTTCTCCCTTCAACATTTTCCCTGTATAAAGACAGCATAATACTCATACAAAAACAGGCTTTATATCCTATTGATATCAGTGTCCAACTTCCTCCTGTTGTCCTATAAACACCCATCCAACTTTGTGTGTATGTATGTACAAGCTTTCTACATACAAACGTATGTATAGGCAAAATAAAGATTTTTCTGAAGAAAAACGAGAGAAATCGGAGAAAGCCGGTTCATTCTCCCTCGTTTGCGTTCCTTTCTCTGTATATTCCTTTCACTCCCCTTTGGGGTGATAAAGTAGGTCTTTTTCCATCGATTATCTCACTACATTTCCTCGCGACAATGTGTAATACGTTTGTGCATACATACTACATACAAACATATATGAGAATATGTTGGTACTCATGTTTCCAAGTTTATAAATTACATTTAAAAAGTTTCTCAAGGCTGAGCTAATATGGAATGAAAGACAAGGACAAGGAGACTGGACAAAAAATGGAGACTTGATTCACTCTTTCTCTCTTTCTGTGTAACTATCTATTATCGAGAACAGTTTCTTGCTCTTTCGTCTTGCCTCGTTATTTCCTCTCGTCAACATCAACATCCTCAACGGAAGACTTCCGTTTTTTCTATAGGTTAAAAATTTAGTTTGAGTTTGTACTGCTTGCTATTGCTTTATTGCTGCCTTAGCTATACATACATATTGGTCCGCCGTCTTTTGGTGTTAAGGGTTGAGAGTTGAGTGTTGAGTCCTGTGTGTCGTCTGTGATATGATTAGTTTATAGTTTGGACATTTTTCCGTGGATTTTTTTTCTTACCTCGACAAAGAGAACGAGTGGCGTTGAGCTCAAGTTGACAACTTTGTTGTCCCAGCCGACGTTCGTGTACAGTTGAACGGATAAATCCTCAGAGGTCGACTTTGTCACGACTTGGACAAAATGTGACTGATGACTATCAGCTAATCTTTCGATGCGGTAGCGCCAAACACCAGGCTAAATAAAGTATTGAGAGAAAGAAAAAAAGTTATAGAAACATTATAAACAAATTCAAAGACAAGGCTTACCAGTCTACAGTCTACATCAGTATAGTACAAAATTCCAAGTAAAAACACCAATATCATATACCACACCACCATTACATATTAATATTGCACAAAATCAAATCCTATGACATAATATGACATCCCACCCCCGAAAATTTGGACAACTTCCCCTGATTACATCCCCATCGTAGATATTGTTGTATACTGTATACTGTATACATTATCTTTAGCTTTACAGTTTACAATGTTAAATTCTATACAAAATTCAAGCAGAGCTTCGTCAAACGGGCAAATATGTCTATGTATGATGTATACGAAGAAATTTTTCCATCATTTATATTATCATGTGTCATATTATAAAATGAAATATGAGCCTCTCTCTCTCCTTCGAATTGTTATTAGGTTGCCATCACCGTTTCTGTAACATGTCGTTGTCTTGTACTTTTTGTTGTCGTTGTTGTTGTCACCGAAAAAACTTTTTCCTCGTGTAAATGGATTATCCTACATTTTTTAGATGGCTTGGAATTAGTTTAGTCGATGAGAAGAAAGGAGCGTCCAAGCCTGTCATCTGTATTCTGTATTCTATGCATATTCCAATAATAAATTTTTGCATCCTAAATACACGCACACATATGTACATTTGTACATTGTACATACAAACAAGTATAAAATCATGGTCGAGGTCCATGTCAATGACAGTGACAATGGCAACGCTAGTGCCAATGACACGACGATCCTTTCAATGGGTAAGGAATAAAATTCGTGAACATGTAAATAGATACATGCAAAATATCGATATTCAATAGAAACATTCACGTATGTGTACATATATATACGTGTGATGTTTGTTGTTTGTTGGCTCATAAACTGTAATGTATTATGGCAAAAAACGAGGTTATTGCTATACGCTATGGCTGACTACGCGGTGCATCCTTCTATTTTTTTACATTTGCCTTCTTTCATTTAATATACGGTACTCTGTACACCGTACACTGTACACCTCGACGCATAAAAGTTTGTTGTTGGCGGAGAAAGCAAGAATGAAAGTTTGATGAACTGATTCTTTTATTATGATTCCCCTTCATAAGGCTTTTTCTTTTCTATAAAACTCGAGTCAACTCGCATCGACATCGCATCACATCACATCACATCACAGTATAATGTATAACATAACATGTATGTACATAACACACATGGCATCAAACTCACGCATTGAGCTGCTGAATGTGCTGTTAAACGTGGCCTCACGACCATCATTCAAAAATCAAGGAAACGTCGGTGCAAAAAGGAAAAAAGGGTTGAAAACATTAAAGGGAAAAAATGTTTTGGAAAGGGTGAGTAAAAGGGAAAAAAGCAAGATAAAAATCCATAAGGGACAAAAATATATAACAAGATGAGGATGAAACGGAGGGATGACAACAATGACAATGACAAGGACAAACATGTGTGTGTGTGTGTATGCGTATGTATAGCGTATGTTTGTATTTTTTCGAGTTTCCAGTCACAGAGACGAGCAAACTCTTGACAATAACTTATAACTCACACTTACACACACACACACACAAACACACAGACTGTATGCTGTCTACGGTCTACCTTAAACCATATTTTCTGCTATAAATTTATAGGTATTTGGTTCCATCTCACTCCAACGTTTTTCAATTTTATAGCGAGTTTATCCACATATTGTCGGTGGTGACGGCACATTTATGTATGTATGCATGTATGTATGTAGTCTGAGGACATCTTTGTGCTTGGCACATTGTGTCTCTTCCCCATGTGTGTGCAATTCTATTCTATAGGTGTGCCTTCGATTAGATTCAATTCGTCTCCTCGGTTTGGCTCAGCTCAGCTCAGCTCAACTCAGCTCTGTTCTCTTCTGATCAAACCTGTCTTCATCTTGATCGTACCCATACATCCTTACCGTACAAATTCGTATAAAGAGTACCCGACTGCATGCATATATATATATATTTATAGTGATGGTGGTGCATGGTTTGATACATGAAAAAATCCCATATAAACACATCAATGGATTTTCTTATTTTCTTGGAAAAAAAGATGTACACATATGTATTGTACAGTGTACAGTGTGCCGTATGGGTAGTTGTACCATATTCCGTACAGTACAGTACAATACAATACACAATGTGTACATACAATACTTTACGGGGAAAAGGATGGAGGTGGAGATGGAGAAGACACAAAAGGGAGAGAGAGAGAGAGAGAGAAAATTCCTTTCTTACCTCATTGATCAGAGCGTCTATTTTGATTACGTTTATGTCGTGCAAATCGGAGAGTTGTGTCGTGAATTTCGCCCCGTTTGGACTCGTCAACTCCACACTGTTGATTTTTGGGTCGTTGGGATTTGACGTGTAGATAAAGAACTCGGCGGGACTCTGTGCTGCGGTGGCTTCAAAACTGAAGTTGGATTCAATGTACGTTCGACTATCCCCTTTGTACTCGGCCTGGTGGATCTGTGTAAAGTAATTTTAAACCAAAATATTTTCATCCAATTCAAGTTCCCTCTTTTCACATATGTAATATGTATGTATGTAAGTATGTACCATGTATAAATGTATATATCTAGATATATACATAGACCATGTAGTTTTCCCCACGTTTTCTTTCCCCTTGAATTTGCTCAAAGTTTACAGAGCTTTTGCCGTCAAAGAAGTACATTACATTACATTGCATTACCAATACCAAACGAAAAGCAGCTCACAAACAGAGACAGAGAAAGAGACAGAGAGAGGGAGAGAAATGAAGGAAGCAGGAGAAAGTGAAAATGTATTATAACACGCGTCCAATTCACTCTTCACAAGCTTGGCCTTCTTCTTCTTCTTTTTACGCCGTGCGTCTACTTTTGCCTGTACTGTATGAAGTATGAAACTGTACAGTTTCGTAGGCTGTACAAACACCATCAATCTATTTCCTTCAAGACGGAGAGAGAGAGAGAGAGAAAGACAGAAAGACAGAAGGAGAGAAAGCAAGAAAGCGTCCACTGGCTTGTTTCAGGTTTCACACATCTTTTCAAACTCTCCGCTCAACAGTTCCAATGGACCGGGACAAGAGTGAAATAAATTTGGGTAAAAAATATAATACCATGTTGTATAATATATAATAACAATATAAGCCTAATATATATCCAAGATTGAAGACGATGGCCTCACTCCCATTTTTACATAATAACATTATACATTGTAGATACAACAAGGAAAAAGAAGGAGATGATGATGCCCTACGCTAATGTTTTCTCTGCTGTGCTCACTGCTCACCCTACATATACTCTCTGTGTAGACTGTAGATAGGGATTGAAGGCAAAAGAATGGCCGTGGAAAGTGGAGCAAATCTTAATCCTAATCTCCGCGCTGTATATTTTCTTGAGCGATGAAAAATACTTTTCGCTCCATCATTTTTCATTCACCGGCCGTTAAAAATTCAGATTCAGACTTGGATTCCGATACCGCGCGATTCCGATTCAAAGTTCAGCCTCTTCCACTTGAGCTATTGCTATTTGTACTGATATTATATTAAGTAGGTACTATGGAGTTGGCTTGAGCTCTTGTCTTGCGGTACAGGCTGCAACATATCTGTACATTGCATTTTGCATTTTGTATGTTGTGGCATGTTCTGTTGTGTATTGCCTTGCTTTGTTGAATGAGGCATTTGGTCGGGATAATCAACGACTGACATGTCAATGAGGACGAGAGAAAAATGTGAAGAAAAAAATTTTGCATTCTGTTTAATATCCTGTGCACAACATTGTAACACTGAACTGCATTGTGTATTGTATCGAAGTATCAAATTGTATTGTTATAAAATGTATACAGATTAGACACTTCACCCTGATTTCCCTATGTACACAATGCAGAATTCGTTGGACATGGAAGAAGAGAGTCAGTCCGTGCATGCATGCATGCGGAAAAGGGGAAAGAAGACTTATGAGGAGTTTAGCTGTTGCTGTTGTTGTTTTCTGTGTTAATGGTAAAATTGTATAATATAATGGACGATGTGCTCTTCATAACAAATAGCAAATAGAGGAGCAAAATTTTGCAGGGTGAATAATAGACTCAAGGAAGAGAGGGAGAGAGAGAGAAGGCTTTTGAATAAGAATAGAAATGAGAAATGAAGAATGAGGGAGCGAGCTAGAAGCGTGCAAACTTCACTTCAACTTCAACTTCATTTTCCATTTTCCATTCAAGATGAAGGCAAAGAAAGAAAAAAAGGACATCATCAACAGCAACAACAAGTTGAGCTATAAATCTACATTAAATTTTTCAAAGGCCGTCTCTTTCTTTTGCTCTCCTTTTATCTCCTTTTCATATTTTGCTCATCGCCTCTATCTCTATCCCTACATCCTACATCATTCTACATTCTACGGCACATGGAAATAAAACAGTTAGTAAAATGTTTATGTATATTGTGGAATCTAAATAAATAAATGTATGTACATATACATATTTTAGTTAGCTGAACACTAAACACACAATAAAATACAATGGACCATTAACTACGTTTTTACACGGCTATTTTTCGTGTCATTGTAAAACTCCAGCCGTACATACGTTTAATAAAAAAGTTGGCTGTTAACGGAAAAAGATGCTTTTTTTCATGTACAGAATTCAGTTATCACATTAGTCATATTTTATGTATGTATCATCATCATAATATTAGGGAGTGAACAGGGAACACGCGTACAGTGTCCCTACAATCATAATCTCATCGTTTTTCCACTCTATTTTCACATTGTGTAAGTGTGTGCATGTATGTAAGGCTGTCCTCCTCTATTTGCTCATTTTTGTATGTGTGTGTGGTGTGTTCATAGAAATTCGTGTGTATTTTTGCTATTTGTTAATGCTAAACATGCTATTAGATGAATAGGACAGATATTCATATTCGTATTTATACTACATTTATTATTTTTGTTACTAACTGTTCTTCCATGTAAGGCCATCCTACCCGCAATCATAATAGTTATCGTAATATGTATAATGTATAAGTAATAATAATAATAATGATAATATATTTTATTTTTCTTGCTCTATCTCTCTCTCTGTCTCGGTGTATAGACTATAGACCGTGGACTGTGGACGCGTGGTAGAAAAAAATGATAATGGCAAGAAAGAGGACAAAAGTAAAAAGAGAAGAAAGAGGAGGGAGGCAGAGACCAGAGACAGACAGTGAAAAAATATGATTTATAGATAGTTTACTACAATGCTACTCATACATTATATACACGTAGCATACATATTATAACGCATATGTAAAATGTATATGTGTGTACACACAAAAGAGAGGAGATAATAAAGCACAAATTTTTACCATCGTCGGCCAGCTATTTGCCACTTCTTCAGTGAAGAATTTCTGAATAGTCATCAGAGCGTTGATAAGTTGAACGAAAGTTGACATGTGGGTAGTGGGTCCAACTCCTATAAAAGCCGATAGAAAAAAAACAGAAAATGTACTATTGACAAAAATTATTGCATCTCCTTTTTACACATACAGTAAATAGACAGGTTTTCATTCAACTTTACAAATCACTAAAATAGATTCCTACAACAAATGCAATTCCGTTTTCAAAACACCAACATTGTACCTACATACTATTTATTGTATAATATCAACAGGAACATCTTTCATCTTTTCAACGTCATTTAACACTTTTGTACATGTATAAGGAATTGACCATATTTTTGAATGCTTGTATTTTATTGTACCGGTATTTGAACTGCAAGGATAGTTTTTTAAAGGTTCTGCGGTATAGGACGGAAAAGGACACATAAATAGACGGAGGCTTTAGTCGGTATTCGGTAAAGCTCAAAGATTTCAAATCTATATACCTACTAAAGAAAGGATTATCAATACGAAATTGGAAATTTAGTTTATTTTTGATTGTTGACTGATCAATAAAGGGGGGAAAAGTTTGGAGACTAAATAAATATCTATGTTTGTATGTACGGACAAAGTTAAGGAAATTTGTTGGACAATCAATACACTGATACTTGATATGGACGGGTGTGTATTGATGTCAATATCGAAATTCGGGGAAAATTTGTTTACTCAGTTCATCGGTGAGGTAAGCTATGTATTTGTACCTACGCATATGAGCGCATAGGTAGAAAAGTCATATCATTTTCAATGTTTGGCCTGGTGTGATTTCTTTGGAAAAGTGTCTCATTGCACCCGGTTCGATTTTCCTTCGAATTTTCCTTTTCCAACTCCTCCTGCTCCTAGTTTGGGTTCGGGCTCTGGTCCTTGCCCATAATTTATTATTTGGAAACTAATTTGATAAAGGAAGGAAGTGGGAGTGGGGTGGGATAACAAAGTGTTGGCCATCATACCGTACAATAATACAAAAGCCTAGATACACACTACACACATTCATATAAAGACAGTATCTGTATCTGTATATATAAAATGTGTAGGATATTTATACATACTGAGAATCGAAGGATATTTTACCTGTTTCCCGGATAACAAAGTGAGGTCCATTAGTCCCTTCAGCCAAAATAGATATTTTCCCGTCACCTATGTAGGCAAAAGAAAAAAATAAGGAAAACGATGACTCCTCAAATACAAGATCCAATTGAAAAGTACACAAAATCCATTACATTGCATTAGCTTCGTCTCTTGGCCTTCTTTTTCTCCGATTCCAGTTCCAGTTCTAGTTCCACCCTGCGTTCCTGTTCCATTCATCCCATTCCAGTTTTGTCCTATGTACATATGTATGTTTGTATACTGCTGGAAGTATCTTAGGAAACCGGAGAAAAAGAAGGAGACCAAGACGACGACCCATCCTATTTATCCTATATGTACCATACACAGCACTACTCGCATACTCACTTAGCCCGCCTCCAACCTATTTACTAACTCTTAGCTTTTTCTCCATGGTAAAATATCGGCTAAAGTTTACACATTTATTCCTCGAGTTTCCTCCGCTCCTTTATCTTTCTCTCTCCGTCTCTCTCTCTCTTTCTCTGTTTCTCTTGCATGCTTGCTTTCTACAAAAAATGTCTCTCCGCCAAAACAACATCTATTTAACTTGCTTTCCTTTCTCCATTTCATCGTTCAACTGTAGTACAGATACATATACTCTGTATGTATCCACATTACTTTTATGTATATCCTGTGACTGTGTAAACACACACAAGATACATACAAGACACAGAGAATAGCAACTCTCCACAAATTATCCCTATTTATAGCGTCCAAAAATGTACACTTTTACATTTATATTTATAGTTGCAGTCCGTGTACTATGTACTATGCAACTAGATATTACTGTGGGTAGTTTGATGCGGAGCTAACAAGAGAAAAACTACACAGTTGTATGTAGTTGTTTTGCTCTCCTATGTATGTACCCTGAAGAACAGTATTATAAATTTGCAGATATTTTCTCCATTCCACCCTGCACATCATCCATAACATAACGTATCATATCATAGCAACGACTGTGTAATAATAATAATACTGATAATATGTAGAAAAGATAGATATTAAATATTATGTTATTTCGGCTTATGTGTTTGTGTGTGTGGAAAGGGGGTTATCTACTGAAATAGTTGGCGATGGCGATATGGCGTTGGCTTTGGCATTTGCAGACTTTTCCCTCAATATTTGCACCACAAGACGAAGACGAAGAAGAAAAAGAAAAAGCAAACGATGACGACGACGACGAGAATGGAGTATGGAGAACAAGAGCAAGAAGTGTAGCAAAAAAAACAGGAAGGAAAAAATGTGGCAAATAAATCTGTCGTTTCTTTTCTTGGATTTTAAGGGGAAACGGCGGTTAATCAACTTTTATAGTTTCATGTCGACGCACCCGTTTGGCTCTCCCATGTACACAAGTAGCTACACATACTTATGTATGTAGTATGTACGAATAGGAGAGAATAAGAGAAACTTGTAATTTTGAATAAATATCAAATATCATATTGAGCCTGGACAAATATTTACTCCATATTTTTTCACAGTTGTTCCAATTTTTTTAACTGAATAAGTATGTACATATGTGTACCATATAGATACTTTGCCCTGAAAGTATATTACGAGACTCACCATGTTTTTATACAAGGTAGTATTAAGGGTCTAAATGTATGGTTGAAAATCAATGTGCTACAGTACACACTGAATAAAATATCTGTATAAAGCCTCCATGGCTACATGTAGGTCTGCTGTTCAAAGCGGGTTTGATTTCGTCTGGTTTGGTTTTATTTGATGTACATATTATAGCATGCACGATTCTCCACGAGAATTTTAGCAAGTTTGGACTCACATATTTATATTATTATAGATAAAAAATTTATGTGAAGTTCCTCCAAAAACCTTGAGTTTTTTCAGGGAAATAAATCAAAACTCGTCGATTTGTTTACTCGCACAATTCTGCGACTTCTTTTTCTGGTTTTGTCAGTGTAAATAATTGAACCATGCACTGTTTTTTTTTCTATGGACTTTTTCCTGTCGCATTTCTCTGTG
>JAQIVE010005997.1:0-12094 GCA_034698285.1 Sminthurinus bimaculatus | reverse complement strand
TGAATTTCTTTTTTTTCGTCACTACGGAAATTGTATGCAATGAAATGCAATGCTAGAACAAAAAATAACATGTTACAATGCATCGTTTGTTCGTTCGGCCACATTCTCAGGCTCTGTGTTAATCTAACGCTATATTATGTTTTTGTTTTATACTATAGCATCTGTTAAATATCAGCACGTTTTTGTACCCAATATGTTAAATTATTTGAGCGACACGAGTGCAGAAGTGAGACAAGCAGCAAGTTATGGATGCGGAATCATGGCTCAATACGGACAAGAGGCATTTGCACGTAAGTAGTAGTTCTAGTTAAATACAAACTGTGTTTAATTTGATTTTTATGTTCGTGCCATCATCATGCAAAAATCCTCGTCGAATAAAAAATTTAAATGCATATTTCAAATTATGTAGAAGCTTGTAAGGAAGCATTACCTGGACTCGTTCGAATAGTAAGTGACCCAGAAGCAAGGGCAGAAGGAAATATCACCGCTACTGAAAATGCAATTTCTGCTGTAGCCAAAATTATCAAATACTGTCCATCATGTGTCAATTTGGATGAAGTTGTTCCTTTGTGGTAATTAAACTTTCTTGTTTTTGACTTAAATGTATGCGTAATTTAAAAATTAATCAAAATGAAATGCTTTTTAATTAATCAGCAGTGGCTTTTGCGACGTATTGTGGACATTTGTTGTCATTATTTGATTAATTAACTTGAATTATTATCTTTTTGATAAAGGTTGTCCTGGTTGCCAATTTGGGAAGATAAAGATGAAATGGACTCGGTATATGGTTTACTTTGTGATCTTTTGGAATCCAATTCTGTTGCTGTACTTGGTCCACAGGGCTCAAATTTACCTAGAATCGTCCAAATAGTTGCGGAGACGTTTTTACGTCAGTCCCTTACTGAAGACTCTACTGTGAAATCTCGACTGATAAATCTGATTCGCGTAAGGAAATAACCATAATATTCTAACATATTCGTTAAACGTATTGTTCTCTTTTATTTTTATATTTCTGATATAACTTATAACTTAACACTGTTATAAAATTTGTTTGAATTTTTTTAAACAGATGATTCAGAATGACGCAAATCTTTTCCAAGCATGTTTTCTTTCCTTAACCGGCGAACAGCGGCAAGCCCTTCAAGAGAGTTTGCAAACTCCAGCTTGAACTTCAGATCGACAAATTTAGATTATAGATAATGTTCTTGTTTTGTTTTTGTTTTTTGAAGAAAAAAAATCTACGATTAAAAAAGCTGTTATCATTTTGCGAATATTAAGTTAATGATAAAATACAATAATACTATTCAATATGCAACATAGTAATATATTTTAGATATATTGAAGTACCGGTTTTTTCTTTGTCAGTTTAATTAACATTCAACAATTATTATTCGATTTCTTTTCATGTAGTTTTCATACGTCTCATTATATTAAAATATTAACGAAATTTTACAGTAGTCGATTTTGATTATCAAGCGTGAACCTTCCCTTTAGGTAAAAGTAATAGATTTCATTTATTATGTAATTTCAAGGACTAGTGGGACTTTTGTTGCTTTTCTTCTTCGCTCTTTTCTTAGTTTTGTGCTAGATTATAAACAGTAGTACTAATTTTTACAATAATAATTATTGTTGATGCTGAAAAACACGTTTGATATTTTATATTGCGGTTATTATTATAAGATAATAGATAACATAAAGATACAAGCTATAGTATATTTATGGATAGTATAATATTATAGCTTACACCTCTAGGTTAAATTATTACACTGAAATATAGCTTATACATACATAGTTTGAGAAGCTCAGTATATAATATATTACATGGTCGGCGTGTAATGTGTGTAACAGGTATAATATATAAACTTCAAAAACACTATAAAATATTATTATCATGTGCAACACTATTATTAAAATTGAGAAATAAAACTCGTAGCGGTAGAGCGGGATCTATTTCTATCAACGTCAACACAACATATTAAATACTAAGCTATCGTATAATAATATCTTGTTTTATGATTGTTTAACTTTTGAAATTAACAAGATAAAATATTGTGTATACAAACAAGTACACTAAAAAAAGAAAATTAAATAATTTACTCTTGTACACACAAAATTTCGACTGGAAAAGCAACTTGTCCTACTTTGGAAAAGTATAAAATTTCGAAAATAGTAATATATTATTATATAATATTTAGCTTGTATAGTGTAAGGTAGAAATTAAAAATCTTTATTCTTTTATAATGAAGGACTAACTATTTTAACCTTTAACTTTCCAGTCGACTTTTTGCCTTCAAATTTCATGTTCTTCAACTCGTGTTTTTCTTTAAGAATTTTAACAATATTTCAATATAAAACTTAATTATTATTCAATCTTGATACATAAAACTGTTAAAACTAGTAGTTAATGTATATTTATATTGTGCGGATATAATAAATATAATAAAAAACTACAAACGAACCATGTATACAAAGTCTGTTTCAGCTCGTAAGTAAGCACTGATGAATTTTCCCCCAAGTTTAATAATTGTAATAATAAATGTTTGATTTTGCGCAAAAGTTATATATTTAAATATAATAAAATATATTATGTATCATGATGAGATACTTATTAAAACAATATTGCATTGTATATTAATAATTATATTGTAATAAAAAATGCGGGTCGTCAGAAAACATTCACAAAGTCACTTTTGCAAGCCTTAATGCAGATCTTGTATACATGCTACATATATATTATATATTATATTATTATCTTAATGTTAAAAAATCATTATTCCTAAAAACTATCGCGATTGTTTATTGTAGCTATACACATAGTAGAATTAAGCAATTACATATTATTATATTATAATAATATATTATTGTTATCTCCAAAAATTATATCTTATATAACTTACTTGCAAATCGCAAGTTGCGGTAAGATGATAATTATTATGATACAAAAACTATTGATATAGAGAGAAAAGGGAAAAAATACTTTTATTACTATATTGAGAAGAATATAAGTAAATATGTGTGCCGTATTTATTGAAATAGAAGCCCAGGAGTTTAGATTGTAAGTACGTTAACGTACTTGCAACTTGCAAATAATCTGTGCAAACCCTATGAATTTTCCCATAAGAAAGCATTAGCCATGGTTCGCTATCAATTACTGGACGTCAATGTCAACAAATACGGTGCTAATAATTATTGTTATATTATTATTGAAATTAAGCACATTCAAAGCAAAATAATGATTATCATTAAAAGTTCTGAATCAAATGCTACCATGTTGAAAAAAGAGTTTTTTTAATTCCATATTTTATGCATATAAAAGGATTGTTTTATTTTCACCCGCATACTTAAATTAGAATATCACTTTCACTTCTTGCCTTTGTTTATGCTTGAATTTTTCGTTCGCGAAATCCTAAGGCAGCAGTCAGCAGTACAAGACCACACTTTCAGTTTTTAGTTTTTGGAGCAGCTTTGATTACAGCGTCTAGTCTTTACTGATGGTGGTGTTAATCGCACAATACTTGCATACATAGTACATAGTTATTATTCATTTATTTCCAGCTCGTGCTCGAGTTAAATGTTCGTACTTTGAACTTTTTACTTTTGAATTTTTTTACAATTATTTTATTTTATTCTTTCAAAGTTGAAAAATAAACAACAAATACAAGGAAAATAATACAATTTTAATATTCAACGCTTCTTATAGTATTTCATCTCAGTCTTGTTTCATCTCATCTTTGTTCACTCTCCGTATTAATTTATGCTTCAAGAGTTATTATTTGTCTAGTGTTTAACCTTTAGGTAATAATAGACATATACATAGTCAAAACATGATTCGAAGTGGGTCAAGTCTTGCAAAGAGAAGAAAAATCGAAGATCTTGGAGTATACAATTTATCAAGTGATGATGATGAGTCTCGTACTAAAGGCAAGGTCAATGTACTGAACAATCTCAAGATGACCCGAGTTTTAAGAAAGAAGAAAAATTTGGGAGATGGTATTAGTAATAAAGAAAATCCAAAATCAGTGGTTAGCCAAAGCCAACCAGGAAAAGTTCCAGCGGCAAAAAACGTTCCCGTATTAACTGTTGGAAATGCTACTGCTGAGCCCATGAGGTCAACAAAATGGGATGAAAATGATTTTCAAGACATGATTGAAATTGCAAGTGGAGGATTTTCAAAAGTTGCTTCAGCAACGATAAAAAGGTCAAAGGAAAAATGTGCCTTGAAGTTTATAAGTCGAGGTAATTAAAAATTTTAATGCCATGTTATTAATAAAATTATTATAAACCACAGCATAATAAACATATTATACATACATTCAATTTATATTTATTTTGTTTCGTAAAATAGGAGGTCAACAGGATTCCCAATTTCTCTTTGAGTTTTCTATACACGCAAGATTAAAGCATTCAAATGTGGTCAAATGTCTGGGCTTTTTCCAATCGTAAATTGATATTAATTTAACTATTTCCTGTCATTATCGATAATTGATAATTCATGAAAAGTTTCTTTTCTCACCAGCTTTTCAAAATGATCGCATTGTCCCCATTATAATTTTCCAAATGATAATGTTTGTGATTTTTTATAATTTTAGACGTGATCATAATGTTCTAGTTTTGGAAATGTGTTCCAAAGGAGGTAAGAAGTGTTGTATTCATTATTCATTGTAATTTGAAATATTATGTATGGACAACACAATAGCAAAAAGGGTACATAATACTGTATTATAATGCAGTATTATGTGCCCTTTTTGCTATTGTGTTGTCCATACGTAACATAACTTGAGCAATACTAACATATTATGTTAGTATTGCTCAAGTTATGTTTCATCGAAAATGTTGTGGATTTTGAAGTGGAAAATAAAATTTCCACCTTTTCAGTTTTCGTTTTTAATTCCGTTCTTCCAAATAAAGACTAAATACCATCTAAACTTTCAACTTTCACGTGAATGATTCCTAATTATAATGTAATTTGTTGCTGATACTTTATAGATCTCATTGATTACATCAATGGAAAGGGATTTAGACCTTGTAGAGAGCGGTAATAGAGAAAAATTAGTCGTTTTTTAACATTTAACCGCATTTAACATTATTTTTATTATTATATTGCATTACTTAAAGTATTATTCGGCATTTCTGCACTTTCTACTTTATTACTTTATTAAGGTCCAGAAAATACACACGCGAACTTCTTAGTGTTCTTATCTACATTCACTCAAAGATTGGTATCATTCATGGTGACATAAAGCCTGAAAACGGTAGGCGCCTCTCCCCTATATAGTGAAGATGTAACCTTTTGGGTTTATTTTATTTTGCTGTATTATTGCCACACTTACGTTTGAATGTTTGTTTTTTTCATATGCGTATTATGTTCCTTATTACTATTATTGTTAACTGTATTTAATTCCAATCGTATGACACTACAGTGGTCGTTAATGACAATGACTCTGCTCGGTTAACTGACTTTGGTTGTGCTGTCAAAATGGAGGATTACCGAACCCCTTTAAGGTATCATAATGGAGGCACTCTAATCTATCGCCCAATTGAAATGCTACGGCAACAAAATTATGATTCGACGGTAAGTTCATTGCAATTTGCAACAATTGGATCATCTACTTACTGTATACATACATACTTCTTATTTTATAATTAAATTATAATAAGTATAATATTATTCTTGCCTTTCTGCATTTCTTATTATGCATGCATAATAATGTACAAGTAAGTATGTTTTTTGGGCTCTCTGATTTCAGACTGATGTCTGGGCCTTTGGGTGCGTGGCATATGAGATCACTTTTCAAAGACACCCTTTTTTTTCAAACTGGTACAAAGTAAATGAAAACAAAGGGAAAGCAATGGAAACTGCAATTAAGAAGATGGAAAACATATTGAATAAAAATGATGTATTTTGGCGCAATAGGTTTGATCGAACACCTAAGTTTCGTACATTTCTGCAACGAGTAAGGGCTATAGTTAAACCTAACACTCATTTAGTATTCAATAGTGTCTAATTTAAAATCTGCGAATTTTTCAATAATGCATTTTGAAACAGTATCTAAAATGGTTCATATTAATTAATACTTAAAGGTTTGTGACTCTTTGTCTTACTCACAGATCTTTGCAACTAAACAAACGGAGCGTCCAGTATCAGTGGATCTTGCCTCGGATCCTTGGCTACAAGAATAACATGGAGTAACCTTTGAATTTTCTTTATGTACTTTTCATACCCCCTATAAAAATAATTTGTTTCAGCGTTTTTCTCATATCTAGATACACTTCTATAAATTGGTACTATTTAGGGTTTTGGAGATTTCGTTAAGATAGATTTTGGTAGTTTTTATGACTATAATGGAAACTTTTAGCAAAGCCTCGTTATTGTTATCTTATCCTTAGTTGGGGGAAAGTTGTTTTGAATATATTTCTTTTTGACCTAAATTGTACTTTTAAGTTATACATAATGATATGATATTATTGTACAACTAATGGCTAATGATAAGGTATAAGGTAACCTCAATTCATTTGTAATTTTAAAATGTAACATATAAGCGTGTAAAATTGTTTCTTGTATTAACTGGAGGGAGACCAATAAGGGTTCACCTGATAAACCTATGTACATAATACTAATATATACTATCCTCATGAAAATTTGATGAAAGATTTGGTAGTAGTTAAATGATGATGCGACGATAATGAGATTTCCATGACAACGTATATGCAGATTTTATCACAAGTTGATCAAGCTGATTTTCGACCATGACAGTGCCAAAAACTCATAAGATTATTTTATAAGATTTTTTTGGAAGGGTCGATATCTGGACAAAAAAAATATATTTTAGATACCACTAACCGCATGGTTACAAGTATCTATAATACATTTTTCTACGAATATCGACTTTCCCATGTTAACCTCTATGCAAAAAAATGAATCTCGAGTAGCGTTAAGTAGTAAATAGTAAATAGCGTGTACCATGTTATTTAAGTGTATAATAAAGATAGTTTATTGTTCATATTTCAGAATCAACAAGAGGTTGTTAGTGTTGCATTTAAACATTAGTTCGTAACTCGCAAAGCAGATCATGATAATACTTTTTATGTGTGCTTATGTGATTACACGGTATTAATCATTCATTACACCAAATGCAGATAATATGTTTAAAGTTCAATACTGTGATCAAAATATTCTAGAGTACCAATTTATATTAATCTGAAAAATATTGTAACAATTATATAATATGTTGAAATGCAAGTGTTTAGGACGTCAGCATCAAGAACTTTCTTAAAACGTCTCCATCAGTGAATTATACGTACATTTATAAATAATTTTTGAGAAAGAGAGTTTGTACCTATTGGCATAATTGTGTTTAAAAAGTAACTTGTAAAGCAGAAACATTGACGAATTTTGAAAACGTAGGTATACTACATAAACGTAAAGCGAAATCAGAAATTACAAACCAAGGTGAAAGAGAGTACTTGTTAGTCAGCAGTCAGCAAAAAAGTTTGTGTATTGTTGCGTTTTTCCTTGTATTATTTTACTGTGCAATTGCACCATTTTTGATGTTATTTAAACGTAAGACGTTGAAGACTTTATTTGGATCTGGAAGTAAATGTATTCCTGTCTCCTGTACATTATGTCCTGCATCTAAGCACGCATGCAGTACTCGTATTTTTTGTCTTGTTATTTTTTGGGTTCTTGAACATGTTAAACATTAATGACTATGTATAAATGATTATTTGAAATGGCTGATGCCATAATTTTAAATTTTATGTACATAGATCAGTGTTTGATTTAAATATATGTCATTTCATTCACAAATCATAAGTCATAGAACTATTTTTCTAGTGAAGAGTGTGTACTGCATATGCGTGATTTTTTACAAACGTTTCGAAGTACGAAGTACAAATTATGTTATATTATATAATTGTAAACTATAGTAATTGTAATTGAGTGAGGTATATATACAATTACAAATTTTTTGTGCTTTGTGTATTTAAAGGACAGAATTTTCTTGTTTTGCCATAGACTGAATCAGCGTCTTTCATTCACAGACAAAATATTTAGTATTATATCCTTTTAAGGGTAGATATATGTCTGTGTTTTCATGGTCTTCAGTTGCAAACGTCGTTAACCTATTGTTGTAAATATTGAATATTGAATATACTGTATAGGATATATTTATAATCTTCTATAATATAACAAGTCCAAAATAAACGACATTTACATTTTGTAGCACAACAAAACATGTAATATCTTTGTTCATAATTAAACGTTATGGAGTCTTTCACAACTTCCAGTCCGACTGAGAAGAGTAGGATTGAAAGAAAATCGGGAGCCTTTGAGGAAGTCTAAAACCACCCAGATTTCGTACACACGAATTAGAATGAGGATGAGAAAGAGCAGGTACAAAGCTTGTCCCGTCGCTATTGACATCACCAACAGAGAAACTAAAATAGCAAAATACATTATTCATTAAATTACTAGTCACTGAAGATCCAGTTGATTAGATTCAAAGTAGGCACTAGAACAACAACAAGTAGTGATTATGTAAATCCGAATCTTACTTGATCCCAACAAAACAAGTGTACAAGCGTATATGAGCCATGATTTTATTGGACAGTCCAGTTCCTAAAAGAATTTCAGTAAACAAATATGTACTTAGAGACGATACACAAATGAAGTCACGGCATTTTTGCCATTTTTTGACTCCCCCCTAAGCCGTGACATCATTTGTGTATGGTCCCTTATTGTTTTTCAACATTTTTTAAGTCTTTCATACTTGATCATGAAATTGACATGATAATATGATATACGCCATTAATCAGTTAGTTGAGTATGTTACCTTTTGAACCCCAAAAAAGAGTCCAACTGCCAGTATTAAAGTGACCAAAATATTGACCAGAAACAAGACGATCCCTCCATGCAGAGTGTCATTCTCATGCCTTCCCTCCTCGTTCAGAATATCATTTCGATTATCGATAGAAATGGGTTCATTGAAGTCATATCTATCATTCTCAAGTAATCCAGACACCTTCTTTAAATCCCCCAAGGCAACAATAGACAATAGCAGCAGAATCAGGCTCAGAATCTTAAAGTAAAATAAACAAATGTTAGTAAATGTAAATACATTATACAACTCTATCTAAGTACGCATTTTAGAGAAAATAAAAGGCTGTGCATGTAAAACTGTATATAACAGTGGCAATTTGTAAATATTTTCACTTACAATGTCCACAATCGCAATTAGGTATGCAGCTCCTCTTGAATTTCCCATGCAACAGTGTCCCGACCCCATTTGTCCCAAATGTTTTTAACTTTCACTCTATTCTTTCACTTCTATTTTTTCTATTACTGATCAAGTTCCTTGAACATTTTGAAACTACAGCAACTACAAAGCAAAAGTTTAACACAGTTTGCCTCTTCTTCGGACAGACTATCACAATAAAACTAACAAAAGACGTCGAACACAGAGATAGTAAAGGAAAACCTTGTTTTATTCAAACTAACAAACAAACAAACAACTCGTCAATCAACCTCTACATTACCTTTACCTCAATTATATTCCTCAAAATAGACTAATAATGACAAATAATTTTCTGAGAGCGAACTTGGTCCTCTTATCAATTGTCTTGTTGTTTTCTTTTCCTGATTTGTGTCTTTCTATTTTGAATGAGGAGAAGGCTCCTCCCAAGACTTGTATTGATTAGAATAGAGTTTATCGATCTAATATATCAAAGAGTGGTAAACTTTGTATGCACAATATATGCAGTATATATATATATATATATAAAACTACCGTATCATCATTGAAAGTTCCAGTTTTCACTTATAACCTTCTCTCGCTTTCTCTTTCCTGGAGAAAACTTTCCCTTTTTACTCACTAGATGTTTCAGCCGTCTCGTCGTTCTGTGCGGACACAAGCACACAACGTTTCATGTTTTATATTCTATGTAATAAGCACATGTTTATGTTTTTAATACTTAGATATGTATCTTAGGTTATTGTTAGCCTTCTCTTTTGATCTTGCTTTGACTTGAATGCACCAATAGTGCAGCACTACCCTTTACATACAACAGAAATATTTTCCCGAAAAAATTAATTTTGAATTTTTTATTTGAGACTCATATTTTAGTGATTTTTTGTTATTACTTCATGTGCTTTGTAGCCTAAACATAATCTAATTCATAGTTATACATTTAGTTACAATATTTTACAATACTTATGTATTTCACGAGTTATGAGGGAGTCTTTCCCATCACCAGGCCCCATGGATTTTTAAGATTTTTTCATACTTCAGAACGACCGAAGGATATTTTTGCTAGCATTTTGTTCTAAGACAATCTTTTTCCTCTCACAATGTCAGGGTTATAATATGTATTATATGATTATTATGACGATCGTTGACGATGATGATGAAGGCTGAAAATAGAAAAGCCATTGGAGAGTATCTCGTGTGGGAAGTGGGAAGGGGTAAGTTAGTAGCATCATAAAAGGGATAGAAACAAGAGTCGTAATCCTTTGTGTCACAATTAGAATGGAAACTGTTGTACCGTTGGAAACTGACAGATGAACTAAATACCGCAAAAGCGGTATTCCGGAATCTTATTTCTTGGACGGCTCAGATTCAGAGTCCCAGGAAACAGCAGAAATTCTAACTCCTTCATAAAGCTCAGTTTTCATTAATTTTCTTCATGACAGACAGCAGACATGTAGCTATGTACTATGTATGCAGTTACTTGTATGTATCTTACCTATAAAACGAAGAGAAGGGAAGTCTAAAGTCTAAACTGCTTATGTAAATGATAAGCTGAAATGACACAGCCAAACGTTGTATTTATTATTCATGTCAATACAGACGGATTTTGTTTCATTTATTGCAGTTCGGTCCATTTAGATATATGTCTGCGAATGCACTTTGAAAAAACATATTTTTCTTACGCAATTTAGGAAGAAAGTTTTTAGGAAAAATTTTGTAACTGATTTTATTCAATTTAAATTTAAAGCAATGGCTCGTATTTACATGTTTGGGGATTTATTTATACTGGCTATTGGTACTTGAGAGCTCATGCATCACGACTTCTAGAGCATTTTGAAACTTAACCATTGTTCCACAGCTAAATATTCAATTTTCTGCTGACGATAAGCTAAGTGGGTTATTATTTAGTTGCTCTGTTTCTTATTTCGTATGAAAAGCCGAACAGTCGTAATAAATAGCTTGTGACGTTCATAAAATATAAATATATAAGTATACAAATATGGATAGAGCGTATTCAATCATTTGGATTCTATTAAAACACGTACTATTTATTTCAAGCACAAAATTTCCACTAATTGCTCGTTAGGCAAGGCAGAAACCCATATTTGCTTAAATGTCGCTGAATTTATTTCCATTCCAAAATTACATCCATGTATGCATACTGCATATGTATAAACACTACACACATTCCTCTACATTTTGCTAGTTACTTTCCAACTAAATAGGAATGGAAAACTCAAGGCTACTTACACACACCATATATCACGCATGCATGCACAATTTTGTATTACACAGTGAAGAGATGTATGTAGGTTCTGTGAAAGTTGAGCAGAAATGCCTCATTTCACGCAATTAATATCGTCGTCTCCAAATGAATGTTAATTTACATTTTGGTCCTTCCCAAAGGAGCTAAACGGAAGAGTTCCAGAGAATCCTTGTTTTGGCTGACACTGAGATCTCATACTCACACAAGGAATCATCGTACATCATGTGTGTGGTTTTCATGTATCTTGTATCTTACAGCCAAATACGTAAGAAATTTGGTCCAATCTCCATAGCTGTTCATTAACATCATCAACAGTTTCACTGCTCTACTTACAAGTATCTACTTACATACAAGTGCATGCATAGATATCTCCAACTCTCGAAAATGTGGTTATTTGTTTAAGAAATTCATTGTAATTTAATTACTCTTCATCAGTCAGTCATCCTCCATGAAGTTTCCCGTTCCAATTCCAGCCGTCGTCATCCGCTCATCTCATGTCATGTCATATCATATGAGGAAGACGTGACAGTTCTGGCCAACAAAATGTTTTTTTACGAAGTTGAGATTTTTTCATACATAATCA
>JAQIVE010005996.1:0-12097 GCA_034698285.1 Sminthurinus bimaculatus | reverse complement strand
GTGGAATAAATGTATAATGAGAACTTACAGGTGATGGACTTGAGTTGATCCAGCTTAAGGATTGGTAGGTTTTATTTAGTATTTAACCTTTAAAATCTAATACAGTCGGACTTAGATTATTCTGTGTTTTGAGTATTTTTAGGTGAGTAGATAAAAGATAAAGACACTTATTAACGTGAGGACAGAGGTATGTCTTGAAATAAGATTGACGGTGAGACCGTGAGAGTGTCCGACTGACAAGGGACAGATACTGAAAAAGTATGGTAATTAGGATGTACGATCCTCCGCTATTTATAGGGGAACACTGGACAGTATATCCAGTACTGGAGCGTCCTTAAGGGTGACATAATTATATTTTATAATTATAGTTTTTACAGGTGTTTGGACGTATTTAGGCGCATAGCTAACATTATCCTACTTTTTATACTTTTAAGGAGACATTGACATATACAATATATATTAGTTATAATCATTTTCAACTTTGAATATATCGAATATCAGTCATATTTACATTTGTCATTTTAACTTTCGACTTATAGTAACGTTATACATATAAAGAAACATATTCGATATCATGCATATTATGTATATTCATATTGGTAAATAGTCGTTTTCATGTTTTATGGTTTGTTGTGGCTATAAGATTATAATTATCAGTTATTATAATTTATGCGACTTTCCTATAAACAAGTGAAATGGGTAAAAGTATAAGAATAAGTCATAAGAAATAATATTTACATCATTTTAATATCGTGTGTTTACATGAAATATTGGAACAAAACCGAATATATGCACACAAATATGTACAAAAGGTGTAGATGTAGTCTATACTTCTATAGACTATAAAACATCGTAACAAAACCCGGTTAGTGGGGAAGAATTCGACCCGAATTCTAGAGTGAAAGTATGGTGAAAGTACCAGCTAGTCATAACGAGTGCGTGGAAACCTAGTGTCTCAGTCAAGTTTCGAAGAGCACTTCCGTCACATAGCTCAATCTATGGTGGGATTGGGTTCGTGAGGACACAGCTTTTAATCAAGTAGGTACTATTTACCAACTGACTTGAAATCACTTTAAAGGGGGAATGGCAAGACTTTGACCTTACACTCGACTATCAGGCCTTTCACCTTGATTTACAATTAGTTATCGAAGAGGTCTCTATTTGCATTTAGTTATTTATAATGATAGTGTTTGTTGAATCGTTGTGGAATTGGGGCTTAGAAGAGGGTCGATGATTATGGAGAAAGTCCGGGTTGATAAGCTTCACAGCCTCCGTAGATCCAGGTGATGCCGGAATTAATCTGAACATGTAGAGCTGAACGCGGATGAAGGAGTTTTCTTGGAGTGAAAGTTACTTTCACTTCCTTTCCGATTTGTTCTGCTTTCTCTTCCTCCTTGGGATGAACGTGGTTTAAGTATCCTGCCGCCTGTTGTGGTCGTCCAGGGTTGATTGAGGGTAGAAGAGGTAAAAGATTTTGATCACCTCGAAGTCCGAGACTTTCTCCGGGTTGATATCCTATGATAGCCAATATCCATGGTCCTTGTGGGTCAAGGGATTTGTAGTGTGGGGAGAGTCTTTGGAAAAAGTCAATGATTTCGTCCGTTTTCTGAGTTATTGTTGAGTGAAAGTAATCGTCGTATGGTTCAAGACCAGGTTGATCAACGTCCAGTATACTGCCACCGGGATGAATTTCTTTTAAGGGTGAGGTTGGTTCCATGGTTTGAAATGGATGATGAAGACTTCTAAATGACAGTTTTTCCAACCATTTAGTCCAGTCTTCATTGTCAGGTTCCCCTCGGTCGGGAGAAAGCGAGTGTCCCACTCGATTAGGTGAGATGGGTGAAAGTTGCGAGTTGAACATTATGTTATATTTATCCTATACAATAAAATATTTAAAATATAAAACAGTTAATAAAGTAACTTTAAAAATAAAGTGTCTTTTTGTACTTTTATCATTTTATCGTTTTTTTTTTCTTTATCTTTTTATATTTGTTCTGTTTGATAGTTTTTCAGGCTTATACCATAAGTATCAACAAATATTTAACAATAAGGGAGATGGGATAAAATTAGGAATGGGATGGGAAAAAATATCTAACTACAGGGTGAAAGTTAATTTCGATGTTGTTTGGTTGTCGATGGTCGAAGGTTATATTTTGGTTTTTGTGGGCGTTTCTTTTCGTCGTTGTCCGAAGTTGTGGATTCGTCGTCTGAGTCGGTTGGTACTTTCTTCTTTGGTTGCTTTCCTCCTGTCTTTTCCTCGGGAGAAAGTTGTCCCTTCCTTGTGCTTTGTTGGTTATTGTCGTTGTAAGAAAAGTTAAAATTTTGCGGTTGTTGTTTTTCTGCAGGTTGCTTGTTGTCCTTGTTGAGTCGTTTAATTTGATGGTCAGTGACATGACGGACATCAAATTCGTCAGATGTATTTTGAATGATGATGGCTCCATTCTGGACAAACTTAATTATTTTAAAAGGCCCTTGCCATACTATCTGAAACTTGGTATTTGGTCCTGTCAGCATCGCTGGAGGAGCTTTCCACAGCACTAGATCTCCCAGCTTGTAGTTGTGAGGCTTGTGACGTTTCTCGAACTTTCTCCGTTGATGTGTCTGTGTGGCAAGTATTTTGTCTCGGGCAGCCTCAATGTGCTTTTGTGTGATTTCTGCATTTTCTTCAGGACTAATCGTTGGTTCTGGATGTACAGTGGGTAATACCAAATCCCCGGGGAGAATCGGTTTTCGTCCATGAGCGAGGAAAAATGGTGCATAACCTGTCGTTAAATGTTTCTGAATGTTGATGGAGAGGATGGCAAGTGGAAGAAGAGCATCCCAATTCGTGTGTCCAACGTTGATGAATTTCTTAATGACTTGTTTTGCATGGCCGTTTAGTCTCTCAATGATTCCGTTGCTTGAGCTACTGTAAGGAGCAGAGTGGACAACTTGTATGTCGTATTCTCGACAAAAATCGTGAAATTCTCCACTTGAGAAGTGAGATCCGTTGTCACAGCATATCATCTTACAAAATCCTTGGTGTGAAAAGAACTGAAGTAGTCCTTTAATTGTAGCTGATGAGGTATTTTTGCTACAAGGATAGGCCGCTGTGTATCTTGTGCAAGAGTCAATGATGGTAAGAGCGTGCTTGTTGTTGTTTCTGCTTCTAGTGAGTGGTCCAATAAAGTCTATGTGAAGGATCTCCATGGGGATAGAGGCGGGCTGAGTTGCGTTCATTGATCCTTGTGGTGGCGAATTCCTTGGATTTGCAAATTGGCAGGTTTGACAGCATTTGACATACTTGTAAATAGTTTTATTCATACGCCACCACCAAAATGATTCGGATGTGAGGGCGAGGGTTTTAAAGTATCCATGGTGACCGGCAGGTAGGGAGTTGTGAGTATGTTGAAGTACCTCGTTGTAAAGGGATGGTGGAACGACTAACTTGTACATGTTTCCTTCATGTTTGGTATTGGCTCGGTACAAAATTCCATTTATTAATGCCCAGTCCTTATGATAGAGATGAATGGAGTCTGGATCCTTTGGTGCACTTTCCAGCGTTTTGATTACCTCTATAATTTTTGGGTCAGCTTGCTGTTCAATTTCAAAGATTTTTCTTTTCTCTTCCGAGCAAAAGGATATTTGACCTTGAAGCTTTGTAACGGTGAAAGCAGGATCTTCATCCGGAATGGTACACTTGATTTTTCTGTTACGTACTGGAATGTATCTTAATCCAATTTGAGCCCGGCGCAGGGCTGGAACTTCCACCAAGTCTGACGGTAGGCGACTCAAAGCGTCCGCATCTTGCATCAGTTTTCCGGGGGTATACTTGATGGTCACATCGTAACTCTGGATAGCCAAAGCCCATCTTGAGAGTCTTCCATGAGGATTCTTTAAATTCAAAAGGTATTGAAGACTTTGGTGGTCGCAGATGAGGGTGACGGGACGGAGGTAAATGTATGGACGGAATTTTTCAAGTGCATACACTGCAGCCAAAGCCTCTTTTTCAGTAATGGTGTAGTTCATCTCGCACCGGCTTAAAGTTCTTGAGATGTAGGCGATAGGTTGAGGTTTATCTTCTGGTTTTCTCCTCTGCAACAGTACCCCACCAATCGCATAGTTTGAAGCATCTGTATGGACCTCTAGAACTTCTGCATCTACATCATAGTAGCCCAAAGTTGGAGCTTCACATAGTCTGGTTTTTAATTTTTGAAAAGCTTCTTCGCACTCTGTTGTCCAGTCCCACTTTTTGTCCTTCTGGAGCAGTTCCGTGAGAGGTTTGGCAATGTGAGCAAAGGACTTGATGAACCTCCTGAAGTAGCTGCAAAGACCGATCACACTTCGTAGTTGTTTAACCGTAGTGGGAGACTTCAGTGTTTTTACAGACTCTACCTTAGTTGGGTCAACATCAATGCCGTCCTTGGAAATTTTGTGTCCAAGAAAGATGAGTTCGGGAGCTCCAAAAAGGCATTTCTCCACCTTCATTTTGACATTGGCTTGTTCCAGTTTAATAAAGACAAGTTCCAGTCTTTTAAGTTGCTCCTTCCAGTCAATAGAATGAACGACAACATCATCCACAAAGCAGATGAGCATCTTGAATCTTAACGACCCTAAGATTCTTTCCATTGTCATGGCAAACTCAAGGGGAGAAGAATACAGTCCGTAAGGAAGGCGACGATGCTGGTATTTGGCTGTTCCCACGGTGAAAGCTGTTTTCTCTTTGCTTTCCTCGTCCAGTTCTAACTGCCTGAAACTGTCCATTGCGTCCAACTTGGTGAAGATTGTTGATCCATTTAATTGGTCCAGTTGATCATCCACACGGGGAAGAGGAAAACGTATCTTTCTTACTTGTTCGTTCAAAAATCTGAAATCAAGAACCATTCTGACTGTTCCATCCGCTTTGGGTACGCAGATGATGGGGTTGTTGTATGGGCTGTTGGAATATTCTAAAAGTCCAAGGTCAATTTCTCGCTTTACTTGTTCTTCAACCAGCTCTCTTTCCTTTGCTGCGAGTCTGTACTGCCTCCTGTTTACAGGTGGAAGTCCTTGGGTGTCAATGTGGACTTTGTATCCAGGGATGGTGGTTAGATCAGTTGCGTCAAAGGCCCATATTTTATACTTTACTATGAGTGCTTTCACTTCTGCTATTTGTTCAGGCGTCAAGCTTTCATGGAAATGAAATTTTTGCCATTGTTCTTCGGTGAAAGTTTGGTGAGAAAAGTCAGGTTCATCTGATTGTTGAGGTTCCTCATACATTTCTCCTCTGGCAATATGCATAAGTCGAGGAAGCTTGATGTAGTCTGGACCAAAATTGGCAACATAGGTAGTTGCTTTTCCATTTTTAAATCTGACTAATGTATTACCGAAACGATGACCAAACTCTTCTTCCTTCTTAGCATCAGGGACTAATAAAATGTCAGCGTTCAGTTTTTCCTTCGTCGTCAGTGTGATTTTTCTGGACGAGTATGGTGGCAGTTCAAAAGGTCTCTGAGTTCCAATTACTGTTGCTGCTCTTCTGACTTTGGGAAGAGTTCTGGCTTGTACTTTCTCGGGATCGATCGGCAGTTTTGGAGTAAAAATGTTGAGAGGCTCTTTCTTTTTCTTTCGCTTTCTCTTTCTTTTCTCCTCTGTTGATATCAAAGGTTCGTCAGTCATCATTATTTCTCCCACTTTCTCCCAGTTACAGAATGGAGACGGTGAAGCTGTGTCATTTGTAGTATCATCTTCTGTGGTGGATGGTGATGAAGTAGATGGTGATGATGTGGGTAGTTCACTGGGTTGTGACGTAACCATGGCGGGTGTTTTCTCCTGTGAATTTGATGGTGAAAGTAGGACTTTCATGCTAGAACAATCTATTATTGCATTAAATTCGCGGAGAAAGTTCATTCCAATTAGAATATCATTGGAACATCCTTCAAATATAAGAAATTGGTATGAATAAATGTTATCATAAATTTCGAGGTCAAGTGAGATAAATTGGGAGAGTGGAGTCGTAATTGTGTTGTCAGCTAAGACTAGAGGGACGGGTTGACAATCTTGAATTATGACTCGGCCAAGCTTTTCTTGAATGGCATATGCGATGTGTTTACCTATTAGACTACAGTGCGAACCAGTATCGATGACGGCGTCGATGGTGGTAATATTTTTTACACTTACAGGAATCTTTAAATCCATTGAAAGTT
Source organism: Sminthurinus bimaculatus (assembly GCA_034698285.1). Taxonomy (NCBI): domain Eukaryota; kingdom Metazoa; phylum Arthropoda; class Collembola; order Symphypleona; family Katiannidae; genus Sminthurinus; species Sminthurinus bimaculatus. The sequence goes on along the minus strand of JAQIVE010005996.1, from coordinate 5,933 downwards.
TAGTTGATTTTCCTGTTGAGACTGGATTTGCTCTAATAATTTTACATGGTGTATGAGTATTTGTTTCTTGATATTCTATCTGACTACCTGGAGTGAAAGTTGAAGAGAAAGTCTGTATTGGCGAAAGCTGATTGTTTTGGGGCTGTTGCTGCTGTTGATTTATGCCCCCGTTAATCAACAGTGAAAGTTTTCCGAGTCAGATTCGTTCCCAACATTTTGCAACGATCTTACCACTGCTCCATTATACGGTGGAAGACTCGATTGTTCTGACGATGTGACTGTAGCCGTTGCCGCCATATTTGCTTGAGGAGGGTTTGAATTAGTGGAGCCAAAGCCTGGAAATTGACTAGCCGATGTGGTGAAAGTGCCTCTATTTGCATTGTTGTTGGTGTTGTGAAAGTTATTTGCGTACTGCCTTTGTCCTCCCTGTCCGTTTCGATTGAAATATCTCCTTTCTCCATTGTTTGAGTTTTGGTTACCGCTTTGGCTAGTTGACTGTTGTTGAGAAGGGTCTTCTTCTTCCTTTTTAGTTAAATGAAATTTTGTCCGATAATAGTTATGGATTTTAGTTCTACATGCTGATTCTAAATGGCCTGATTTGTTACAGTGTGTGCATGTATGATCTTTTAAAATTTCATACACTTTTGATTTTAGTGATTGTCCTTGCATTATTTGTGGACTTTGAGTTGGAATAGCAGCAGCGGCTGGGTGAGCTGTTGGTAAATTTGTAGTTGTGAAAGGCTGCTGGGCATTGGATGATGCTGTTGCGGTTGCTTCATGTGACGAGGAGGAAGGGGCAAAAGTCGGATGATCAACTGCGGTGAAAAACGGATTTGGAGCAACAGCTTTGATTCCAGATCTGGTGGATACAACTGGTGGTGGGTTGAAACTAGCCGTAGCTACCGTAGCAACCGTATTGTATTGAGGCTGAGTTGACGTTGTTGGTATTGTCCAAGATTGCGAAGGGTAAGAATGAGGAGCTGTTGGTTTTAACAGATGTGCTTGGCCACTCTTTTTCAATGCTTTGACAAAAGTGTTGATATTACGAGCCAAATCATTAGGATTACTTGGAAGATTGGAAGCAAAATTATGCATTATATGAGCTGGTAGTCCTTGGAGTGCCTGGAAACAAATTTCAAAACCATCAACTTGATTGTTATTTTCCTTCATTATTCTGCTGACCTCATCTATGTATTCCACCGCCGTGGGGAAATGTTCCAGTCGCACCGTTGACAGCTTGGCACGCATTGCTTCCTTCAAATTTTTCGGGCTGAATCTCTCCATGAGAAGGTGTCCAAACCATCTCCAGATGATTTCATATTCCATATCGGGATTAGGGTGTCGGACCGCCTCATCAAGTTTAGGTTGCAGCTGCAACTTGACTGGACTCCACCAATGAGCGACTGTGTCGTTTGCTGTCATCCACTTGTGTAAATTTTTCAAGATAATGTCCAATCCTGTTGGAGGGTAAGTTGAGTTACGCTCAACATCAACGCGATGCAACCACAATGAACCAGGAACCAAACCATCGTATGGCTCAATGCTGTTGTAAATTTTCTCTTGAATTTTATCCTTCAAATGTTTCAGTTTTAACTGTGTCAGCTCGTCATTAACTGATGGTGTTGTAATAGTTGGTGGTGAATAATAAAGCGGGCGATGGGGAACACTGTATGGTTGTGAATGAGTGTGGTGCGATGCGTGTGGTTGCGCATGTTGACGTTGAGATGAATAGGGCTGACCTCTAGGATAATGAGACGAATACGGTTGACTTTGTACTGGATGACTCGTGTGTTGGTGGTTTGCCGGTTGCTGATTTGTATAAGCTGGTTGTGGGTGACTGCCAGGTTGACTATAGGGATTATCACCATAAACTGAATATCGTTCACGTTCATTTGGAACCCTAAATCCTTGATTTTGTTGTTGTGTCCGTTGTGGACTTACCATCCGAGGGTGAGGCCTCGATGGTTGTTCCTTGTTTTTAACTGGCTGCTGAGAATAACATGGTGGGCGATGAGATGCATTTTCACCTGGATATTGTGATTCGGCATATCTTCGCCTTTCACTTGTTGGAGAAAGTGGACGGTTATGATTTCTTCGTTCGTCCTCTTCATATTGGTCAACTCGCCGATGCATAACAGGTGATGTGGGTGAATGATTGTTTAATCTCCTTCCATCCCTGCTGTTGTTGTAATAGACACGCTCATTATTTGACTGGTGCTGAGACGAAGGAATTGGTGTTGATGTCCTGTTTAAATTTTGACGCATGGCGTGAAGTTCCTGCCTTTCTCTTTCAATTTCTCGGCGTTCTTCTTCAAGCTGTATCCTCATCATTTCCCGTTCCTGATCTAAGGTCTCTCGTTCCCGTCTGTAGGTCCGTTCATAGCCTTCACTCAGAAGAAGTGGGATGCCCAAATTATTTCTCCTGACTCCTGGACATCTGCGAGCATCGCAATCTTCATTATTCTCATAGTATTCACTTGATTCTGGATTCCGCTCTTCATTGCGATGAAGTCTTTGGTTAGATGAATGAATATTCTGGTTTAAGTTGTCATGAGAATGATGATGTCCGGGTCTGTTCCCATGTTCTAAATGTTCATTTTCTTCGTTTTGTCTCTGGTTTACATCGTGAAAAAGAGGGATGATTCTCCTTTCACTCTCATTATGATCATTGTGTAGAATAGGTGAAAGTACCCGTCGATTTTCATGGGGATTATTAAATTCAAATGAGAAACTGGACTCGTGATTCCGAGACCGGTTCAAATTCCCACTTCTCTCTCTTAAATTTTGATCATGTCTCTCTGGTCGGTAATCCATGTTTTCTGGAGACAGTAGAGCTACGATGTTATTGTTGTTGTTGTGGTTACTCTGGTTTTCCAAATTAAACACGGATGATGCAAAGCTAATATCCTCACTATTGTTATTAGACTCGTCGGAATGATATGTATGGACGGATGAGTGATGAGACTGGTTAGCGGGTGATTCTTGAGCAGGTGCTCCGATGGAATTAGACGGATTTTGGACTTGAACTCGACGTTGATCTCGTATAGCAGCCCTTTCTGCTCTCCTTTGCTGTTGCTGTTGTAATAACTGCTGTCTTTCCGCTCTTTCTCTTTCTACTTGTTGAAGCCTTTGGCGGTTGGCTTCAGCCCTTTTATTTAATTGAGAAATTGTGACGGCGTGTGACCGGACAAACGCGTCCTGGTCGAGTCTCTCTCGTTTCTTATGCAGGATTAACTCGAGGTGACGGAGAAGATCAAGCCTAAGAATTAAGCTTTGAATAGGAGAGGGAGAACGGTCATAGTGTAGGAACTGAACTTTTAAACATGGAGTGCCAGTGAAAAAATAAATGGTGAAAATTTATGTGAAAAGGGGAAAACAAGGCAAAAATAAAAGACGGCCTTTTTGAAAGCAAAAAGTCAAAATTACCGCAGCAGCCAGCAAAAAATGAATGTGCAAAAAAAGGATAATACAATAGAAATACAGAAAATACTCAATAATGTATGCAGGAGAAAAATACAAATATCACCACTGTCTATAGTTATGTTTTGTTTTACCGAAGGAAAATCTGAATATTATGTTATTTATTGACGCGAAACATTATATATGGACAGAAGAACTGAGAGTTTCTGCTTGGATACACTTAAATGTTGCTCAAAAGTGATACGCTCTTGGATTAAATGATTTGGAATAGGACGACTTTGATTCAAAAATAAATAGGCTACATCTAGATTTTTATCAAGTTGGCGAATTATGGCTCTTCTTTGAATAAACTGCTCAGCAAAAATTGTTGATATTGGAGTTTGTGCGAGACGAAGATAGACAGAGTCACGATAAGCTTGCTCAGTCACTATGTTCATCTATTCATGGGCAAACAAAAACAAAACAAAACATACATATAAGTCAAATCGTGTATTTTGCAAATCAAAAGAAAATTGAAAGTATATTATGTAGGTATATCTATGTCTGAAGATAGTAAAGCAAAATTGACTTGATATAGAAAAAATGTGCACAAAGAAGAAGTTTTGTACTTATGTATATTCAATAGAGGCAAAAATTACAAAACGAAAATGAGAATTTAGCTTAAGTACAAGGAGAAGTACAAATTCCAGTGAGAGAGTAAAGATGCAAATCGGTAGAAAATGAGAAGAAGTGTATGTAACTATGATGCAAATCAATCTCTGTTCGATGTTCTTACTCACACTACTGTATGCATGTATGTATGTATGCATAACTTGACTTTTTAAAACAATTAAAAACAAAACGAAGACTTAAGACGACAAATAAAATGAATAATTTTTAAAGGCAGAGTTTTTATGTATGTATTGTACACACTAAAGCAGAGGCTTATTTATTTTTCCATTTGTGCATTCAATAAACAATCAATTACCAATCATCCTCAGAAATATCGTGAAACAAGGAATGGAAAGATGTTGAGCTAACAGGCGACCAATTAACCGATTCAACTGATAAGGGACTATAATTTGGAGACGATGGTGAGTTTTGAATCGGGGTTACCAAATCTACCAATATTTCATTTTGTTGTGGGGTTTGTACACCACGCTCAAATTCGGACAAAATAGAAAAATGAGTAGACGCTACAGACTCTGTATCATCATCGCTAACGCTCAAATTAGAATTATTGAAATTAGAAGGATCATTAACAAGCTCATCAATAATAAGACTAGCCTCTTCGGCTTTAAGAGTGACAATTTTTCCGTCGAGAATAGATAAAACAGACAAGAAGTTAAATCTCAAAAATTCAAAATAAAACTGAATATTGTTCAAGTTTACAGGCAATAATGTATAAAAACCCAAAAATTCTTCTAAATGGATAATAGAATGCGAAGCATTTTCTATAAAATCAAAACATTGACTGACAATATCCTTCGTTTTTTCATACAATTTTCGATTATTTTGGATCGCTTCGGTGACGGTATCGAGACGACGTCGAAGTTCAGACTTGATAAATGGAAGAAAATCAAGCATCTAATGAAACACAAACAAAGAATAAAACGAAACAAAAATTACTGTTTGAACCAAAAACATTCAATACATACATACACGCATAGGTACACAGAGCAGTATCCAAATTGCACACTATTTAACTATCTATACGAGACGAAAGTCTTCTGCTTGTCAGTTCTGCAGTGATTTAACTGCGATACGCTAATTATGCAAACTAGCCCTATTTCCCTACACACACTGGAATGCAGTGCGAAAAGAAACGACTCCTAGCATGTGCATATAGAAAATGAAACAAAATAGAGAAGAAATGGTTTATTCGCAAAAAAAATGGAAATTTTAAAACTGCAAAATTCAGACTTTTAAGAATTATTCATGAAATCGAAAAATTATGAAAAAATCAAGAAAATTCTGAAAAATTTACTGGTAAAAGAATTTCTAAATTTTGACCAAAAATAAAGCACTGGCAACCAGTTTAAAGTTCAATGTAAGGAAAGGAAAGATTGGAAACTGGAGAAATAAACAAAGGAATAATGAATGTGTGTATTCACCTTGAATTTGTGTGTATAGAAGACGAGATCCAGATAGGAACAGGTAAATATCCACTTAAATAATCCAGAGGATGGCCAGGCTCGAACGGTAATCCTTCCAAGGAGTGAGAAATCTACGAATCAGCTGTTTTTTGATAGTGGAGATCCAAATTACAGAAGCAGGCGAAGAGAATCTCTGATTTTTCAGTCAAATTAAAACAAGTCGGAATGTTAAAACTTTTGTTGGGGATAAGAGGATTATTTCCAGAGGACAAACTTCCGCATCTTTTGTTCGAATGGAATGAACCGGCTCGCGACCCAAGGCCTCGTGCAAATGTATTTAATAATTTGATTGTGGGGATGAGTGGAATAAATGTATAATGAGAACTTACAGGTGATGGACTTGAGTTGATCCAGCTTAAGGATTGGTAGGTTTTATTT
>JAQIVE010005995.1:0-12097 GCA_034698285.1 Sminthurinus bimaculatus | reverse complement strand
AAACCGAGGTTCTGTACATTTTGACATCTTCGCTACATAAAATCTTACATTTTATCGTACATTTACATGTACATTTTCCATTTCTAAGGGGATGGATTCCCACCTATCGTTATAAATAATATATGATTTATCGGGTTTTGAGGGTTTTATTAATTTAAAAGTTGTTAAATGCAGAAATCATTGGAGTCATTCAAAAATATATGAAAATATCGATTCTTTTTACGCATTTATTGTTTCGGGCATCATTCAGCATTTTGTAATCCTAAATGAACTATGTTGGTTTTGTCCACAATAAACCTAATTTTTTGCATATTCTAGTAGCCTTAACTCGATACGATTTACTACGAAACATTTAAGAAATCATTTAAATCTTTTTTCTATAATTTTCTATAGCGATACTGTTAAATGATAGTATGAACTTGTGAGTACATACTTATTTGAGTCGAAGCTTGAAAGCAGTGACCAAAGGTGTGTTATACAAGCAATAGGCACATAAGTAACATCAAATCCGTTCTCGTTACATATATAGTGCAGTGCCCATATGCATATCATGCTAGACTCTAGACCTATTTACTATTTTAAAGGAAAGTTTTTGTAGAGATATTTTTGTAGCTATGTATATAGTACAGTAAAATTTTTGTTTTATTTATTCTCGGAGTTTGGACATAATTCAGAGTACCTTTAACCTTTTAACATCCCGGTATATAGTGTCAATGCTTTGATAGATTGAATTTCTTCTCATCTTGTTTTTATTTACAGTACGAAAAGGTGTACGCAGAAAACGATAAAAATGTTTAGTACATTTTCCCTATTTAGTTGGGTATGGAGAGTGCATTAAATATAGTCAGTCTAGTTGAAAAAGCTAGCAGAGAGAGAGAGTCGTCAAACCATTGAAACATAAAATTTATCCAAACGTTCTTACACACGACGCACAAGTTCTGTACATGTAACAAGCCTCTTCATTTCTATAGATCTACACACTAAAAGTACAGGCTCGGCGATCGATTTTTCATGCAGTTGCACAAACCAAGCAAAAGGATTGCATGGAGAGAGAGAGAGAGAGAGAGAGAGAAAAGAAATAGAGAAGAGACCTTTCTATACTAGCTTTCTCCATACACACTCTCTTTCGCAGAAACGGTTGTGAGCAGCAGCATCAGAGCTAGTAGAGCCTAGAAAACCCGTAGTGATAAAAAAAATGTGTCTGTAAGTGTGTAAGCTGGCTGCGTGCTCATATTCAAAGTAATTGATAGAACTGCAAGGCAAAAGTCCTATAGTTTGTGGTATGCATGGGAGAAATAGAATAGAGACTGCCGCCCAATTTCCATTGCTTTCTACTTTCTACATTCCCAACTGGGTTCTATCTGCGCTCTACGTTTATACGCGTATCCCTGAATTTGCCACACACAGAAATATGCATTTCAGATTCAGCGCATGCAAACTATCTGCAGGGGTATACAATGTACATAATGCACATGTTGAACATCTCGGCTAAATCTAATACCATGTAGATAATTTCATACACTTTTTTTCAACAAAAGGATACAAAAAAATGAAAGACAAATTAGTTGCGCAAAATTTATTCGTACTGACTCAAAAAATCAAAATGTCTATTTAAAAAGCATCTTATTTATATACATATACATATATGTATAGTTTCTCCGGTTTGTTTTTCCTGTGCGTTGTTGATTTTATTTTCCTTTCCCTTTCGTATACTCACGCTTGCACCATCATCAAAAGTTACGATGTAAACTTAAGCTTACATATATGTATATATATATATATATTCGGAATTTAACAGTAACTGCGTTACATCTACGCGTGTAGAATTTGCCAAGGAGGATGAATGCCAATGACCCTTCGTGATTGATCCAATGGATTCTCATTTATTTCGCACAAGATGGCAAAAGAGTTTATTATCTTGAATGCTCTTTTAACTCTTGTCTCTGTTTAAAAGTGATACCTAAAAACTTTTTAGATCTTCCATAATCATCATTCTGATTTTAACCATATCGTCTTACGCTGCACATATACATACATGGTTCTAATCTTATATAATCGTTGTGCATACAGTATATAGTATACACCAAAACGCGCTGTATATACCTATTCAGCTCATAAAGTGCAGAGCTGCTCTGGTACATGCATAATGCATACTTACTCACAATGTATGATATATTGCTTACAATGTCTTTGCTATACTTTTGTAATACACCCTTTCAAATACATCACGTACGATATACGCAAAACATAGATAGATATTTTACAGTATATAGTGTAAAATATCTAGCTAGATATAATAATATAGAGTTAAAGGAATAAAAATTTCCCTCTCTCCTTCTTTCTTGTTTTATGTTCCTGGGCACTGTTTGTTTGTTTTTTTTTCCACACATATTGTTTTGTTCCCTAATAAAAGACATAGTACTTATACAGTTTTACACTACACCTACAGTATGTAGCATGCAGATACTGTACATATTTTTGTGAATTTTGCACTTGATTGGCTAGCCTTGCTACATATAACGTATAAACAATGCGTACACACTACACATATTAGTAGGTGCATGTGTGAGACTAACTTTTATAATATAAAAGTAAATATGCACATTATGTGTATATACATGTGAAGAGAATTTCGAGCACATGAGTATTAGTTATTTTTTCCCTTCCTTCCTTTCCTTTTTTCTTTTAGCTTTCTTTCATCCTTTGTCTGTTTCAGCAAAACCAACGTGTGTGTAGTGTGTATATAATGCACGAATCGTCAGTGTGTCCAACATACGTGGCATGTGTGTGTGTGTTTGTGCATACTCTGCATGTATATATGCGTGCTTATGTGTACTTTTTCCCTTCTGCAATACGTGGATTTTGTACATGGAGAGTAATCCTGCACACTCGATATACATAGACTCTACGTAATACTATGGTATCGTGCTATTTACTGGGTAGACAAAAAAAAGGCTGGAGTAAAACTTTTCGTACACTTACACGCACACACATATGTACACACACTTACTGAAAAGCTTTTGTGCATATAACATATGAAAAATGAATTATTTCAACTCTGCACACATGGCCAAAATGACTATATATGCACTATTACGCCTAATGTATGTAGCATCCATGTATGTATGTATGTATGTTTGAAAAATGTTTCAGGCTTGTTTATGATACCGTCCTTTCCTTTGTTTGCTTGCTTTGCCATTTCAGTAATCAGTTGTTTGTTGTCCATATATACTAATATATAATAGAACAGCGAATAGAGGTCTATTATAATTTATAACATTTAAGATGATATAATCATGTAATTCATATTAAAGTATATATGTCATGCACCATTATTATTATTACATACTACTATAGGGAATAAATGGACGACGAACTTTGAAAGGAAACAATTGAGGTATGTGTGCATGTATGTGCATGTGTGAATCTTTTCATATATTGCGACTATCAGAATCTATAGACTCAAACATGCACATATGGCAGCTTAATACAATTCAACTGTGAGGATGCAGAATGCATGGAGAGAGATGGAGGCAGAGAATAAGAAAAACCCTGAGTACCTTTGCAATTTCTCTCTCTCTCTAACGCTGTAGTTTTGTGTATCTATAGTACTCTCTATTTCTCTTTAGTATGGGTATCCACTGGCGACAAACATATTTGAAACTTTCTGCTGCTGCTGCTCATGTATATAAAAGAATAAAAGGAAAAAGACACACCTTTCCTATAGCAAGCATTACATTTCTACACGAGCGATATTCAAAAACACAGTTATATACAAGTTTACAATGACTACGGCGTAGTAAAGTCGTAACCTTTAGCCATTTTCAATGAATGATTAACAAGTACTTTTATAGATCGTTTAAAAAAATGAAAAAAGCATACAGCTTTGTGGGGGAATCTATCGGATAAAGGAGGTCGAGTTTCGTTTGAAACCGTTTTCAGCACAGCAAAGGTTTCCTTGTTTCACTCACTTATGACTCTTTAAAGATCGGACGCTGCAGAATGAACTTTGTGTGTTTTGATGAAAAAACTCCCAAATTAAACCTATTTTTCGAATAAAAATGATGAGAAATCCAAATGTAATGTCAGATTCCTAAAAGTCTTGCGGCAAATCCCCAAATGTTGTATGTTTTACGGGAAACAAAAAAATTGAACTTTTAAACTTGGTTTCTAGGCTAATCAAGAATAGAGATTATGACATTGAATTCATATTTCCAAAAAAATTTCTACTTTATCAAAGATTTGAAAACCCCGAATTTTTGGATTCCATTATACATAAATCTGCAGCGAGTTTACAGATTTATAAGGACTTTTCTCTTAACTAAAGGCCTGTGCTCAACGATTTCGATAACCCTCGGGGTCAAGGGGTTCAATATTTGAGGTCAACTGATGATTATGTGCCAAGAAGGTTTTGACTATATATTATATATGTATATACTCTATATTATTTAATATCCGATGGCACTTTTGAACTCCCAGTGGGCACTTGTACAAACATATGTGAGCATGCTACCTTCGTCATCGTCGCAACAGCAGCAGCCGCATCAACAGCAGCGAGCAAAACTTTTGGCGAGCTATAAAAGTAACAATTTCTGAATCATACCCTTTGACGGATTCTTAGATTATGAGATGTTCTACTCTTAAGTTTCCCCGTCCTCTGTGTTATTACATTATAAGTTTAAATTTCAATACGTTTTTAATCATAATTATAACCAAACTAGGATTTTGAAAAACTTTCAGAATACATAAGTAGTTCTTGAACAAAATAAGTGTAATATGCAAAAAATTCGTCAAAGGGTTCGTTCATAAATTGTTACACATACACGCTTACTTTATCCATGTAGTACATGCATACAATATCAAACTCTCTGCGCTGGCGTGCCTGGGTATGTGTAGAAAAATAAGCAGTGTTATATAAAACCTTAGAGCTGCTCTAAAGACCATTTCATACTGTGTATTGTACACGATACTAGGGTACATGTTTTCCATATCATACCAATGTAAACTTGCACAAGAGTTTAGAAAAGTAGAATGTAAAACAAGAAAAATCGTTATACAGTAACAATAATGATAAAATTTTATAAAATCCTTTAATACATATTGTAATCGTAGGTTTACATTTGAATATGTATGCAGTATGCACGTATATGTATGTGCACAGTACACAGATATGGTGAGTCGCAATCACTGCTTTGGCGTTGTGCTTTTACTTCATCGTGTACATTTTATATGGGTAGGAGTATACCTCCTATACTAGCAAGCATATACATTTATATAAGAACACTGGGTAGACTTGCAATTTTCATTTGATGGTCATTCGTGCGTACATGCGTATATACAATCTCAGAATGCAAGTATTAGTAGTTGCTGGTGTCGCATCACAGTAAAGAATGTATGTGGGTATGATAGCATTGTTATGCATACTAATATGCAGATTCTCTTTTTCATTTTATTATTTTTTTTCCTTTCTCTACTCTTCAGCCATCCCAAGTACACTTAATATACATTGTATAGATATGCACATTCTTACCAGGTTTGCTAAAAAATATGTTATAACAAATTGACTAAAAAATCCCCCCCCCTCTCCCTCTCTTTGACACTCTGAGTAGGATAAGTAGAGATTGGATGAGAAGGAAAAAAGTGAAGAAATACAAGCAATTAGGGATTTAAAGTTACGTTTGTGGGATTATTTCTGGTACACATGGGATTATATAAAATATAGTATTAGTGTAACTTATCAAGAAGATAAGAAATCAAAAAACATGATCATCTTTTTTACATTTAGATTCATGTTGTATAAAAAACCATACTTAGACAACATGCGTTTTTCTATCAGTTCTTTAACTTATTACGTTTTGCTAATAATATTGTGTCCTGTTTTGATGGTTACTTCGACACATACCAATGAAACAAACACATTAGGCAGACGCATACACACAATGTTAAATTTCTTACAGTCTCCTATATATATATATATATATATATTATATTCACAGACACTGCAACATTGGGAGGAAAATCGTGTAACAATTTAACCTTCACTTGTAGTGAGAATGAAGTACAATAAAATATGATTACAGCAAAATCTAACAATATGAGTAAAACATGTGGAATGCTCCGTGTTGTTTGAGCATATTTTAGCATGAACTGTGTGTGTACATAACTACTAAAATCTAACGATGAGTAATAATATTCTGACTAGTAATTTGATTAGGTATAGATAGATATAGATGCATTGCCATATAAAAATGAATTTGTAGGATATATTTGCAAAGAATAAGAATATGTTATTTTATGTACACACGTTCTATTATATTTTACTCACACACAATATTATGTTCAGATAAGTACACACATTTATACGCATCAATAAAAATCATGACGACTTTTATGATTTTTATGAAGGAAGCTCAGGGTGTACATGATCATGAAAATTTACATGAGGGGTTTTTTGTTTGTTCTTATTTAAACAGTTTTTAGGAAGCCATTTCTTTTATTTGCATCTTATCAATATTTTAAATTTTAAAAACTTAAAACTAATCGTTTGTTCGTCTGTAATTATAAAATTTGTAAACGTTATCGGTTGGGCCATGATTGGAACTTTTGTATAGTGTAATAATTGTAACAAAAACATTATAAATTTTAACGTTGCCCTTTGATGCCCTACTACTTTGTTGCTTTCATAAGTTTAATTAAAACATAAAATATTTCATGTGAAAAAAAGCGGAAATTGTATAAAGCAATAAAATGAACTGAAGTACATATTATTTCTCGTGCATCTGCACAGAGTATCTCTACTACATATCACAGTGGGAAGGACGAGAAAAAAAACAAAGAAAATAGGAGCAATATGTACTGAAAAAAAGCAAAAAACATAAACAAAATATATAAAAACCAAAGGAGAAATAACAAATTATTTTGAGAATGTACTTAAAACATCCCTCCGTACAATGGAATTATTGCGGACTTGACTATATCATTATAATTATTACACTGTAGCAGTTATTGTTATTTAGCATATTATATAGTAGTCAATATCAACGGAGGTACATACGCATAAAAAGACACACACGTACATACGTACAAAGTGCAATAATACTTTAGTACTGAGTCATGCTTGGCCCCATAGACGAACATTGAACATTTCAACTGGCTGCCGTACTAGTAACGTAATATATAGCACTCTGTGAATTTTCTCTTCTTTTGAATGCAATACACCTGCACTGTATGCAAGAATTGTACTATTAAGATTGCGTGGATGGGGTGTAGTGATGGATGGAAGGATCGATGTAAAAGCCAGACTATTCGGCATTCGATGTAATATTATTATTCCACGTCTCTATAGTATTGGTGTATGTACGTAGTGCGTGTATAGAGTGTATATATTAAGGGAAAGAGATTCACAAAATGTATAATGCATAATGCAGAGACTACGCTGTATAAGGTCAATAATAGGAGGCACATTTTACCTGCATATGTATATCGAACCAAAACCTATACATGCGAAATTACTATACTCTGAACTCTATTATAGAATGAAAGCGAGAGAGAGAGAGAGAATAAAAGAGAAGAGAGAGAAGGAGAGATAGCATCGGTAGAAAAAGTCATATTGATGCATATTGCAGATGGTGGTGCAGCGTGATGCATATAACAAGTTCCTATACATTTTGGAGGAGTCCCGTACAAAACGGAAGTCGGAATTTGACCCACCAAAAAGTTTCAGTTTTTCGGTCGACGAGGGACAGAATTCAGCCAAAATTTACAGAATTATTCGAGCTGGATGAAAGTTTCCAACAGAGTTTTAAATATTTCGGCCGAATTCGCTGCAGGATGTTCCTGCTACATTGCTTAATTTTTTTTGTACGGGGAGTCTGCTGTACTTTCTGTGTGTGTGTGTGCGATTTTGTTTTCTCTCTTTTGTCCTCTCTCATCATCGTCTTCTTGCATCGCAATTGAAAATGTGTGTCTGCCTATGTACACACATTTGAAGAGTTCGTACATTATATAATAAAAATCGCAGTTACATACACGTGTAGATATTTGCAGCACATTAACCATCACCGTACATTTATTCTAGCATGCAGCATTGTGTTGTACATGAAGCAAAGGATATTACATTTATGCATAGGATGTGTCTCACTTGGTACACCAATTTAGCATATATTTAGCCAAATGCACATTATACACAATATAGATATACATGCATATAGAACTGTATGTACTGGGCGTATACTATCCTATTTTGTATTGGGTTGTGGACGACATAATATTAACTTGAAAATATGTATATAGTTTTGTTTATCTGTGATAAAACTAGCTAAAATCCGCCACTATATCACCGTTTCGGTATCACAGGGAGCTTTCACACGTTTGTCGATTCGGAAATCATAACTGCGTTCTGCGTAAAATACTTTGGGTTTTTATGCGTAATGTGTATAGCAGGGCCCCAAAATATCTAAATATGTTTATTAAAAATCTGTTCCAAACTTTTTTCAAGTTTCCAAAACTTTACATAACCATATAATAGTACAAAAAAGAACTGGTTAACGAAGGAAAATCGTAATAATTTAACATAAGAATCGGTTATAATTTTATGGTGAGAAAAAGATTATTTGGTCGTATCTGAGCCCTGAAGTTCCTTTTTAAAATTTAGAAAATCAGAAAAAAATAGACAAGGAAATAAGCAAAACTACAGCTTGGAAGTTTACGGAAAGCCATCCTTTTTTATTATTCGCCGAATACATATACTCAAAAGGCATTTCAGGGCTTTATGAGCCTTCAGTGACCCTAAGCATTGGTGCTGAACGAATAATGCCGAGGTTCAAATATTTACATGAAAATTCAAAGCCCAACAGTTTGTAACTGCGTAGTTTTGTGTATCTGCAGATGACCTACGTAATGACACAATTCATTCATTTTGACCAGTGGCAACTTTAACGGACACACAGATAGAATCGTTGGCTTCGAGAAGTTGTAGATACATAGTTATACATTTTCTATAGTACAATATGCATCATGTAGAAAAAATATGTACAGGTTTTGTCTCTCCTTGTGTGTGTGTGTGCGACTGGTTAGATGTATGTCTACTATATTTTACTAGAGTCCTTCTATTTTTATAATGGACTACATTTGCACATTGGAGCATTTGTAGTCAGTTTTAAGAGAGGAAAATGCGAGGCAAGCTGGCAAGCAAAAAATACCAGAAAGAGACAGACAGACATTCAAAACTTACACATACGCTACGGAATAATGGCGTTCCCACTCTCACACATACACACACTCTCTCTCCTTCTCTCTCTCCCTCTCTCTGTGTACGTGGAGTGTGTGTAGTTGCATAAAGATACAGAATTTTACGCAATGTTATGCCTGCATTTCCCTCTCTTTTCTGCGACCCCATTATTTTGCTGGATTCTTTTTTGCCATCGCATCACCGTCCTTTTCTTCGTATTTATGTACCTTCTTCATGGATGGTTGTATGCACACTTGTATATGTATGCTTATATGTTTTGAATCTGTAAGTTTTTTCTGTTTTTCGCAAGATGAAAGTGATACACAACCCATACGGTACGGCAAACCATAAATATACACACAAAGGAAAAAAAATATATTATACACAACGCATAAGTATATACAGTTCAAAGACGCTTTTGTTTCTCTGTGGGGAATTTTAGAATTTAGGCTCTAAGTCTTACTTTTACGCCAAAATTTAGAAGACGACGGAATGTGAAAAATACTTAGTAATTTGCTTTCGTTTTTATTTTTTTCGCCTTCTGGTTTTCTTTGCTCGAAACATCTTACATTTAAACGTATACAATATGCATACGTGTACGCAAACTGGGTTGTTTTGGAATATTTTAGATATGAATATACGACAGCAACGGAAATGCGTATATACATATATTGTTAAAAGGCTATAGGGTTGCATACTTGAATTACTTTTACATAGTTTATAACTGCCATTTTTTAGTTGAAATTAAAAAAAATTATGCATCTTAAGTTTCTTTAAGTTCCAGTACGTATAAATGTGCGAAAACTTGTTACTTATTGATATTTTTGATAGTTAGCGGACGATCATTGTGTGTTATAAAATAAGGGGAACAATGGACAAGAAAACGTGGAAGCGCTGGACATGTATTGATCCATCATTTAGGAAACAAGTTTGGGGGTACACACATAGTTATTATACTACATACCAGTAAAATTGCAGAGATAATATTATGCAGGCGATATGGCTCATCGAGGTTATTATAAAAATGTAATTATGTTATTGTGGATTATCGATATTATTTTATTAGTGAATCTGTTTGATCAAACGATGATAATAAGGCAGAGCGATGGAGACACAGAATAATTTTTAACCCTTATTTTTTCTGGTTTAGTTGATAAGCGAGCATTTTATAATAATGACTTTATAATAAACAAATAGGAGGTCAAAGAGAGAGAGAGAGACAAAAATTCAATGATAAACGTTGCATTCAACCTTATTTGATACAAACGTTGATATAACAGATACACAAACATATACATACTCTCACACACTCTTTGACTTACACATACATAATATGTAAATACATGCTTACACATTCGTATACAAAGTATCTATATCTATACGCACAAACTCCTTTTTACGATGACATCCTTCTGTTCGTGTGTGTGTGTGTGTGTTTCATTTTTCATAACATTATACTGTTTAAATTTTAAGTACATATCATGTACATGAGCACTTCTCCTATTATTAATTATTATGCATATGCTTATACATATTATGCAGAATGTATGTATGTATGTAGTATGTACAATGTACACGTACTTTACATACATACATGCATGCAAATATGATCCTCTTGTGAGTTATTTCGTATAAATGTGCTGATGATGCTTCTTGCTTGCTGCATGGATGATTGGATTGGATGGAGAAAAGTATTTGTACCCTCGTTTACGTTATTGTTATTGTTACACTATAACTTGTCATACATATTATATGACAAGTTTAGGGGCATAAGGCAAAAGTGTAAAAATGATTTGCCTTATATGTACTTTAGAAAATTACATTTTCCAAGTTTTCACTCTAGCCGTATTATATGCATACATTTTGACTCTTCTTCTTTTTCTTCATCGTCATCATCATTATTATTATAGACATTATCAATTATCAACACCACCGCCATTCTGCTGCTGCTGCTGTTGCTGATGTTTCTGGCCCTTGCATATTGCTTATGCATGAATGCAAATAAATGACGACAACGACGACGTGCTTTTTATCTTGAAACACAAATATATCTCTGTGAATTTTTGGGAGCCCTTTTTGGTAGATACATACATGCATAGGTACATAAAATATAGAATCTCATTCTCTATAATGTTCACTGCACACACAGTAATTATTTTACATGTCAACCAGCCATCGATAGTATAGTAATGTTGTTATATTTTATTATTAAAAACTTGTATTGTTATCATAATATGGCATTAATACATACTGTATCTTAAGATACTGTTTAGCACTACATGATATGTATACAGTGTACAGTTGTTGATTGTGCGTTGATACTTGATATTATGTACTAAAGGGTTGAGATAAAATACCATACTGTGTCGATGTTTTTTTGATATTTGATACCAATTTTATCGTTGTTTATTGTTGACTAATGTTTTAGTTGATTATGTATAGAGATACTTTTACTGCGCATCGAATTGTTAGCCGCACCTCGCCATAGCCATTCTGCTCGTAGATAATTACACATTCTTTCTTTGAATGCCAGTTAATGCTCACTTATGTAGTGTACGTACGTACGTATAAAGTGTAAGTATGTACTTACGTATGTAGGCATATGCATAAGGAATCAAAAACTCGAAAATTCGTGTAATTTTGACGGAGTAATATATAAGGCATTTGTTAATTTGATATACATACAAAATATGTACAATGTACATGCACATGCATAGGTATGTCTGCCTTTTTTGATATGAGTATTAGATTACCATGCACGCATACTGTCAACTGTCCAAGATTCAAGATATACAGGGTTACAAATAAGTTCTGATACAAAAAAGAATATTTTTTATTCCGGTAAAAACTAACTGAATGTTTTCAAGC
>JAQIVE010005994.1:0-12099 GCA_034698285.1 Sminthurinus bimaculatus | reverse complement strand
TATACTTTTCCCTATTATTTTTTTCTAATACTGTTAGCGTAAAGAAATCCTTAAAATATTCCTCCCTATGATATTATTGAAAAAAATGTACATGTACATATTATATTGTCTAAAAGAGTTTACTTAAGAATTCAGCACGCATAGAGGGTATAATATATTTAATATTATTATCTTTAGTAATATTATTTTAAAATGACAGTATATTAACTTTATTATTCATCCTTATTTCGTCGGAATGAATGCGTTTACGCCATTTCTATAAAATACATGCATTTACATATTATTTTACTCCCGATCGTTGATGTTTTTTCATCGATGTTGATTTTTCAATAACCATTCTATGATAATGCAGTTGTACCCCGTTCTATCAATTATAGAGAGGTTGATCTGAAATACATATAACTTACTTACGTATATTGTATTTGAGAGGCATGTAAATCGTAAATGTATTTAACGAATGGCGAACATCTATGTATACCGAATAATATTATGTTATACCCAATATGAAATATTTGATACTGTTACACAACATTATATTATTATGATCGTATAATCCTTATTTATATTTATCAGTGTAGTATATAATATTATAATTTACATGTGTAATTAGTTGTTATTTATGTAATTATTAATTAAACACGTAATGCGTAAATAATAATTCAAGTATGAGTTTGTGTACCAAAATTAACAATTAAGTAACAAAACCGGATTATACCTATTGTTGGACACATTTCCTTCATTGCATACCATTCATTTAAATGCATCTTTAAATTTTACATTTGCTTTATTCATTAAGTATTTAGATTCGTTGAGACTCGCATACTGTAGAAAAACTAACGATTCTAACAAAAAGGCAAATATGGGCCTATTATCTGCACTGTATCATCTATATCTATATATTTTTCTATATGGAAGAAGTAAAAGCGGTTTTGTCACTTTCATATTTACAACGTGCTTGTTTTGACGGTGATTCAGTTTCTGTGCTCGCTGGAAGTTACTATTATTTGGAATTAAAATAACTCATCAAAGTAGTTATTGTTATAAATTTGATTGAGTATTATGACTGTGAATTCATTTTAAAATGTTGAGGCCAAATTATATTTTTGGAAGTTCTGATAGTGGTCCTGCTCCAGACAAGGCTACTCAAGAAAAGACCAATCAAAATGGGCAAAAGTTTCAAGAAAAAATTAATCCAAAGCTACGTCAATGGTAAATAAGTATTTAATTAAGAAATATTTTTGAAATCATTGTGTTACATATAATATTGAGTATGTTCTGAATTCTAAAATCATTGGTTGCTGTATCATATGTCGTTTTAATTGAACTGATATGGATTATGGATGTGTTTTCATTTAGCTTTGAAGTTAAAACCAAGATTGAACCATTTTATACTGGAGGAAAACTAGTGGTAAAGAAAATGATATTTTTATCATCCAAGTAATTCAGTACAAATTGGTTTGCTTTTTCATGTCTTACAACAACATGTTTGTTTTGTTTTGTACCCTTAGATTCTTTCCCCTTGCCACTTTGTCTGTCAATGTGGACCATGTGTGAAGATGATATCAACATCAAGATTGGACTCAAATTCTAATAATGCCAACGACAAATCTTCCAGTAATAGGACTCTACAAATTGATGGCCAGAGCAAAGACAAAGAAGATGACGAGGATGACGACGAAGATAAGAAATTAAAGAGAAATGAGTGTTTTCAAGTGATAAGAAATTTCGAATGTGACATGGACGAAATTATATCGTTTGATGCAAATCCACAAGCTCAAGTTCTTATAACATCGCACAAATCGAATTTACTTAGATTATGGAGTTTAAATATTAGTGCTAGTAGTAGTGGTAATGATATACTTGAGCCCAAGAAAACAATCAAGTCATTCCATCAGCTACCTATACTTCATTTAGAATTTGACAAAAATTTGAATGATGATCTTCTAATAAATGGGAAAAAGAATGCAGGAGATTTTAAAAATGACGGTGGTCATGATGATGATGATGATAATGATGAAGAGGAAGTAAAGGAAGTGGAACGAGATAATAATTTTGAAGAATTAAGATGGGCAAGTGTGGCTGGATCTGTTCTTAAAATTTGGGAGACTGGAGGGAGCCAAGTATCAAAAGCCCTACGAATTGATAATGTTGCGTCCTTAGGCCTTGTTAAATGGTGTCCTGCGAGTTTAAAGAAACAGCGCTTATTTGTAGCTGAAAGAAATATTTATGTAATTGATTTTGATTCTGAAACAAAGCAGTATGTAGTTAGTCACACTTGTGAGGGTCATTTTTCGCAAGTTACTGGAATTGAATGGGACGGCAATGATTTATTGATAAGGTACGTGCACTACGTGTGGTATTTTTTTTTAAACTGTTGTATATTCAATATATTGCCAATCTTTACTACTTACTTATGGTATAATAATCTTGTTTCGCCGATTTTATTTTTCCCATTTAGTGGTGGCCGAGACAATGTAATAATATTGTGGGATACGAACAAGTCTTTTAGTCGTTTAAAAACCATCCAATTACCCGGCTCGGTTGAAGGAATGATAGGAATTTCTCCGACAGACTTATATTTAGCTCTCAGTCCTTCAGATATTCGATATTTCAATATGGAAAATCACAAATTAAGTAAAAAATCAGTCCTTAGTCTTGGCAGTGATGAAGCAGTTATGGCTTTTCATCCACTGAATAATCACCTTACTGATTCATCTGTTGAGCCGGGCGACGGATTTTGGATATCTACATTAGCCTCTAGCGTCTACCAAGTAGGCAAGAAAATTGGGGATGACAAAAAACAACCTAATCTTCAGATTCGTAAACAGGTATTTACGCTTCAACGACCTATTTTGTTATAAACAATAATGTTTCTAATGGTAGCCGTAATAATGTTGTGCGAAATGTTCATTATATGTAAATTTTTCTAATTAGTCTTTTTCAATTTTTTCAAACAGTTTGTAGGAAGTTTGGATGAAATTTTTGCTGTTACTTTATGGATTGATATGAAAGTTGCTGTTGCTAATAACACAAGCATTATTCGAGTCTATAACCTGGAAAATGGAAGTTGTAACTTCCTCCGAGGCCATAAAGATATTGTATTATGTTTAAGTGTTCAGAATAATTGGCTTGTATCTGGATCAAAAGGTAAAATATTCAAATAATAAACGAACACGAAAAGTAATTTAATTCCACATTTTTCTAAGATTTTTTTTAATGCGTATTGCGTATGCATAGATAAATTAGAAAAATATTATTGTTTTCATAATATTTTATAAATTTGTACGTATTTATTTGCAGATAATTCAATCATTTTTTGGACTTCGGACTCAGATGTACCACAGTTTGTTCTCTCGGGCCATATTGCTTCAGTAACATCCGTTTGCTTTGACCCACTTCGAATGATTGTGTACTCTGCTGCAGAGGATACATTTATTAAAGCTTGGACTCAAACTGAATGTATTCAAAGTGTTGTTGCTCATACGAAAGAAATCCATTCTGTCCACTGTAGCCCTAATGGAGCTATGGTAAGTAGATATGAGACATCTATAATATCATTGTACAAAATTTAAGATAATCAAGTCGAATTCGGATTCGTCTTTGGGATTCAAGAAAGTGATATCAACAGAGCAATTCAATAGGCTGACAATGCAAAACTTTTTTTATCCCAGATTCGAGTTACGTAGAAACCTTTTTAATGAGTAGGTACTTTTTAATATTATTGTAAAACTTAATGCCTACCAGATTGTAAGTGCATCGAGAGATAAGACAGCTAAGATTTGGGACTCGGACACTTTGACACTTTTGGGAACTTTGAAGGGTCATAAGAAAAGTATTTGGTGTGCTAAATTTTCTCCATGGGATCAACTTGTTGTAACAGCGTCCGCTGATACAACTTTAAAAATTTGGGACATTCCTGCATTTACCTGCCGTCATGTAATCATTACTTTTACAATTTCTATGTTGTATATCTCTGAAATACTCTTAAGTTCATGGCAAATCATTTTGTGTTTCAAAAATTGAACATAGTTTGGATGTAATATGTTCACAATCTATTTTATTTTATTTTTTAAACTATGATTGTAGACCCTACAAGGACATACAAGCTCAGTTTTACAAGCTGTCTTTATTAATTCAGGTAAGTAGTAATAAGTACATTATTTATTGCTCGGTTATTTTCAAATTTCATAAAAGTGGAGGGAATAAGAACAATTCATTTATACACGCTTGCTCACTTTTAAAATGTGTACAGGGTTGCAAGTATTATCAACCAGTAGTGATGGAACATTTAAATCATGGGACTTACGAAACTCCACTTGTGTCTCGACCTTTGACAACTCTGAAGATAAAATATGGGCATTGGACGCAGTTCCGGATGGTTCGCTGTTGGTTACTGGATCTGCGGACTCTATCTTAACCGTATGGGTTGATGTGACAGAAGAAAAGCATAAGGAAACCGTTGAAAAGAAAAACAAGTTGATAGAGGAGGATCAACGCCTTACCAATTTACTGAGAAAAGGAGAATGGGAAGAGGCTCTTCGATTGTCCATTGAACTAGATAGACCATTTACGCTTTTAAAAATCGTTAGAGGTGAGAATTAAATTTCTTTTATCGATTTGGATAATAATAATATCATCAATAATTTACATTCAGAAACTGGATCCTCTTTATGTATTTTATTTACTTATTTTTGCCTTTACCCTTTACACATCCATTGGCCCTTACTTGTTCCTAAAATATCCTTTTTTTTTCATGTTTCTACTACTATCTACAAGCATGATTTTTTATGTATGTTTTAAACAGATGTATCCAGAATATCCGATCTCGAGTATGTAATAACTGCATTATCACACGAGAATAAAACTCAATTATTGACTTACATCAAGCGCTGGAATACCAACTCAAGGACTTCGACAGAAGCACAAACCCTTTTAAATATTTTATTAACTTGTACTCCACCCTCTGAATTGGCTGGTTTACAAACCTATGCATTGCTACCATTCACACAAAGACATTTCCAGAGAGTTCAGAAGAATATGCAGCAAATCGCTCTTGTGAAATATTTAGCTGACAAGTCAGTTGATTGATTTTTTATTACTATATACACACTGTGTTTTTTGTTTCGTCGGAAAGTAAAGTACGAATAAAAAATATTTATGGCTTATATTTTTTGCAATCGTAAATCGTAATTGAATTTCGAAACCCTAATTATTATTAACGTATACAAATTCGTGCCTCTGTTCATGTTAATTGTTTTATTTACTAAAATGAGTTGCACTTTCACCTTGTCCCATCCCGTGGGTCTTCGGCTGTAAGTACTACATACATCATACATGTCACATATCAGTATATCACCATACCTTTTTGGTGTTGTTTGTCGGAGAGTCAAATACGGAGAAACGAGTCTGCTGGTTATTTTAAAACTATTATAATATTATGCCAGTGATTAAATGATAACTGTGCCATCAAGTAAAGAATATTTCAATGCGGCTCACAGTGATTGACGGCAATGTATTGAAAATTTAAAACGCTTTTTTTGGGAATGACATTTGAAAATTGTATGGATCAATGACTGATTTTTATAGTCCTTTAAATTTGATATTATTTTCTTTACTGGAATCATTTTGTGTCTAGGAATAGTCAGCGGTCAACGTCTTCAGTCTCCTTTAAGTACCTCCTGAAAACACCTAATGTGAAAAGAAGTGTCACAAAAAGTAAAGGAACACGTTTTTAATGCTAAAATAATCTTTTTCATTGTGTCAACTGCGTCGATTCAGCCATTTTTCGTGATTGCTATATCTCAAGGTAATTATTTAAAAATCTCACTCAGGATAATATTTTGGTACTAATAATACGTACATACGCACATAGGTACAGTAATGAGCAGGAAACATCGAAACATACTTGTTTTTCCCTTTGATACATTCTTGAAGTTTTTCTGTGTATGCGCAAAACATAAAGAATTGAAAACTAAAAAAACACACTCCACCTTTATTTTTTAGATTATACTTGCTTGGACTTGAAAAAGTGACTTTTTGTTGTTGTCAATAGCCTTGGTTAACAATGAAGCTGCAAGACATCGAAAACAAGCTTTTGAAACTGAAATTGCAGCGTAAAGGGATTCGTTCATACACCATTCCCAAATTAGTTGAAGCTGTTGTTGAGTACACACTTGTCGAGTCTCCGAGGGTATGGTATTTACTGGAGATTCCAGAAGCGACAACTTCATCAGGTGGCTGGAAAAAAATTGTAGAAATTATGGTTCGGAGAGGTTGCAGGCTCAATGACCAAGAACGTTTTGTAACTGCCTTAGCTGAAGCGTTCGTTTTCAATGGATCGACAAAATTTCGGCGCATAGTATCAGCTCTCATGTTCAAAGTTTCGAGTTAGTGCCGATATTTTTAAATTACACTTAAAAGCAATAACGTTTTTCAGTTATTATTGTTATTATACATATATTATAGTGTATTAAAATTATGCTTTACCTTTTTTATGATTCTGACCACGTGAAGAAGACAACGGAATAGTGCATCACTGGCTCCGTGTACTTTATGTCTCAGCTAAACATATATTGGACAGTGATTTGAGTGACGAGTTTGACCCAAGGTGGGAAGAGCCATTGGAACTGGACCACAGCTTTTCGGCCCTAAAATCTCCTTTTCGCAGCGTCTCGTTTGCCCAGCAACATCAACATGAAGTTCATGCTAATAGCAATAATAATAATAATAATAACAGTAATGGACTATCTGCTTTTGAAGATGATCTCAATAGTTTGCTCGTCATGGATAATGTTGAGTATCAAGAGCAAGTCGAGTCATCAAGGGATTTCCATTCCCACCATGAGCATCCACTCCATAACTTCATTCTGCAGACAGAAGCTGATAATGATGGAGTTACGCATATGGAGGAAGTAAATTCTACGGCCCCGGACCAAGAAGGGGAGGAAGAAGAAGACGAACACGGAAATATTGAAATGTTTGCTCACCACCCAACTGAATTCATCATTCATAATGATTGCTTTAGAACGATCGAAGGCAATCAAGGCTCGAATGAGATCATGACTCAGATAATTACTGACGTTGAAACATTTTGAAACGAAAAAATAGATACATGTAAAATCTATGCATAAATGTGCTTACTTTATTGTTAGGAGAACGATCCCTCATGATTGTAAAACTCCCGTATACAATAATGGGAAGGATCATTAAATTAGGTATGTAATATTATATTGTAAAACAACTAGAACCATTAGATATTATTAGTCATGAGCATTATAAAATGGATTGTATAGGCATACTGGAGTAATTTCTATTCTGTAGTCTGTAGTACAGTAGTTATTGTTATAAAACATATTAAAGAATGAATGAATTTGTATACATGCCAAGATTCGTTTATGAGTTAAAACTGCCAAGTTATTTTATATTTTATTGTCTCTATATATGTATACCTTTTGTCTAGATAGAGAAACACTCCATGTTATCTTTTTACTTATATCGAGAGAACATTTAACCCAAGTATGTGTAATGTGTAAGCTGTGCCTACATACAAACAACGTATTACATGCATGTCATAATATCATGACGATATTCGTTTTCCCTAAATTTTCCTGAATTCCCTGATTACAGTTTGCACCTGATCATATATTTATTAAAAATTGTCTATCTTTCAATACGTTTTTATAATCTAAAAAGCAAGAAATATGTTGTGATACATAGTTGATAACTGATGAATCAGCACTGGTGATAGGTGCAAAAGACAACAACAGCACCTGTTTTCAGTGGTTTTCATGTGTGTGTATGTTGCCGGTAGGTATTAGGTATATCAATCATTATCCCCTCAATTAGATGTGAAAAGAACAGAAAATACTAAAATACTTTCATTTTGTCACCGTCCGTCATATAATATGCAATAAAATTACCTGCATGTGTGAATGAAACGAGTAAAATTTATAGTGATGAAGACTTCATTGGATCATCTCAAAACATTCAAAATCCCGATCTCGAATCATAGTGTATAGTGTATGAATAGAATTCTATTTATCAACTATCAACTATGCTCGAATTGCATTTTGCAAACAAAACTTTTTGGTTTTTGGCTGCCGAAAACATCGCAAAATATCGAATTAGCACATTGACACATTGAAGTTTGACAATCACAGCCAGTAAAACTTTTGGCATATTCATTTACCACTACAATCCACATAAATAAGTCTTATCTTGTATCTGTGTGTAGGTGTAGGATAAAGGATAATAATATGGTAGTTTGAGATTATAGTACGTACATATTGAAATTTTACTGAGATTAGAGCAAAACAGTCTGTTCCCTTAACATAATCTCTTTTTTGCATAAGTAAAAGTGAAATAATCATGGGTTTTTGCTAAATTGATGTCAGTTATTTGTTATTTAGAAGAATTGACTGTAGCCGAACACACTTACCTCTACCTTTTTATTTTAGCTGTTTTCATTTTTCATGTCATATATTTGTCAAATCTAAAACCTAAAACCAAAATCGTATTGTGAGTTTCGTCAATTACCAGTTAAGTAACCAGTGAATAGTGATAAGTGTGACCTGTGACATTGACTCATTTTGTTACCATCTTACATAATATACAAACATGAGTCAAGAGAAAAAGAAAGGTATGTACTTCATACTTATTTTGCTTTTTTTTATGTTTGTTACACATTTTACTTACGATTGTTGGGCTTATTGTATATTGTTGTATCTTGATTAAATGATTAAATCTACTAGTTGATTTTATGAAATGTTACAACATATACATGAGAATGTATGCATAAAAAGTGCAGCGACAGGTGACATTGTCAACTTGACAACATTGGCAATTTTTGAGCAAATGTTGTGCCATTATTACTTCTTAACTTCTTATATTATAGTTACCATGATGTATTTAACTTTACTTTAACTATTAACTACATCCCATACTCTATACTCTCGCCAATTTTTGACATGTTATGATGTAAGTAACCAATTATGATTCGCGAAAAATGAATGATGAATGTGGGAATGTCTAAAAATAGTTGAGTTTTTTACATATACACGGAAAAACAATGTCATGTATGTATAATGTATAGTTTCATGTTTCATTAATGGTGTTTAGTGTTTATTATACACTGTTTATATTTATACTTGATAAATACTTATAACTACTGTTTAATGGCCTTGTCTAGCAATATGTGTAGCTATATATGAGTATGGGGTACGGGGTGTGTAGTATATATATATACAAAATATACATAGTACATAGTACGTCGTAGTTAAAATGCACATATTTTAACAACTGTAAATGTATGTATCTATACATAAGAAAGTCTATTGTTTGATAACTTTGACGTGAGCAATTTAACATTACAATAACAAACAAACAATCATAGTTAGTAACATATTAGTATGGCTTTTAAAACTTTTATGTAAAAAAAATTATATCCAATTATCTTTTCTCAAGTTTACAACCTGTACTTATTTGCTATGTTTTGCATAATATCTAGGTGAAGATGTGGAAAGCCCGTCAAAGAGTCAACAGCAACCACAAGAAGAAATTGATCAAGATGAAGAGGAGAAAGCTGTCAGTGGGGGTGTATTAAATAGTTTACTAGCAAAGTTGCACATTAGTGGCAGCTCATCAGGACAAAGTTCATCTACCAAAACAAAAACAATGAAGGTGAATAGTGAATACACACTTATTTCCAGGAAAAAATGTAGCGTATGCTTATGCCACATGGCAGATGTGAATATCATGTATTATATTAAAAAAACAAACGATATTATGACTGTAAACATTTAGTTAAAATGTATAACTTTACAATGCCGTGAGTTATCTACCTAAACGCTTTTGTCTTTGTACTTATTTGAATCAACTATGAAATTGATAGAATTGACACAAAAATACGATATTTCGAAGCATAATTTACACATTTGCTTGTGTTGACGGTTTCAGATTTTGACGGAAGCCTCATTGGATGGAGTAAAGAACTACATTGAATCTTCCAATTGCAAGCGAATTATTGTAATGGCTGGTGCGGGCATAAGCACATCGGCAGGAATTCCAGATTTTAGAAGCCCGGGTAGTGGGATTTATGCCAATGTCATGCGGACTTATCAGCTATCAAACCCACAACTCATTTTTGAGATTGACTATTTCAGGAAGAAACCCAAACCCTTTTTTAGCTTGGCCAAAGAACTATTTCCAGAGTCCTTTGAACCAACATTGTCCCATTATTTTATTCGACTATTACATGAAAAGGGGCTCCTTCAGAGGGTTTACACACAGGTAAATACTTAATCTCTACAATTTTCTTGCATTTTACTTTGAAAAAATATTATTGCAATTTAATTTCATAATAAATATTAAGGTACATATGCATTCAATTGTTAGTTTCCTTTTATTATTATGTTCAACACACATTATGTTCGCTGTATTATTTTGTATATTTTCAGAACATAGATGGACTTGAACGTAAGGCTGGGTTGCCAGGTGACAAAATTGTTGAGGCTCACGGAACTTTCCACACGTCTCATTGCATGGACTGCCGAGAAGAGTTTTCATTTGAATGGATGAAAGGTGTGACAACTTATTATTGGCATATTATCGGCTTATATTTTAATCATCAACAGTTTTTATTCTGTGGACTTTATGCAATAATACTCGTGCATATTATAATATATTCGTTTTTTAATGTTTCTATTTTGACATAATATTTCTAGAGAAAATTAAAAACGAGGAACTTCCTCGTTGTTCCTCGTGTGATGGCATTGTCAAGCCAGATGTAGTTTTCTTTGGTGAAGCCCTACCCACCACTTTCTTCGTATGTGCCGAGAAGGATTTTGATGACTGTGACCTTCTAATCATTATGGGAACTTCACTTGTCGTCCAACCATTTGCATCTTTAGTTGATCGGTAAAGTTTAATGAATCATTAAAAAATATTACACATCTATCTTGAATGTAATATGTAGCTCGGACAACATTTTTCTAATCTTTTCCAAATTCTCTAAAATCTTCTTTTAGCGTACCCGATAAATGTCCTCGCCTACTCATCAACCGAGAAAAAGTTGGTGAGCACAACCCATCCCTAGTTGCAGCTCTATTAGAAAAATTTTCCGGGGAGGATATTGACTTGAGCTCCCTACTTGGGAAAAAAGGGCTGAATTTTGAGAGTAAAAACAATCGTGACGTTGCACTTCTTGGAGACTGTGATCACGGTTGCTCCCAACTTGCTGGAGCTCTTGGCTGGAAAGAAGATCTTGAGAAGCTCCGAAACACAACATCAAAAGCTTGAGAATTTTAGATTAAGTCTTATAGTGCAATACGAAACATACGAATACGATATTATAAAAATAACTTAATTATTATTGTTGTAACATAACAACACGCCATTGTATTTTCCATTTTTCAGTAAATTAGTGTACTTCACTTTTGTAAGTATTTTATGCTAAATTTTGTGATAAATCGTTGTTTTATGTCTGTTGTTAATTGTTATGTCCTTGGATGAAAACAGAAAACATGAAAAATGTGCTACCGGCTACAGTTAATTCGCTTATTAGACTTTCTTAGCTTTAATGTATTTAGCTTACTATCCTTGTATCAAAGTTATGTGTGAAGTTGTAAAATCGCCATGGAAGGCTAAATTATGTATTATACATCATAGGAGTAGGAAAACGATCCATTATAGGAGTAGTCAGTAGCTATAATAATATTATGCTATTTATGTAGTCTTCCGCATGTGAAATCAAACAAAATTTTGAAAGATTATTACTTAATGAAATTGTACTAATTGCAAGTCGCAAATATTTTTTCGGATTACTTTAAGTTGATGAATATGTGTATACTATATCGAAAAGAATTTAAAACTGAAATTAAAGATGAAACTTTCGAAAGTATGTTCAGTATTATGTACATGGTGATGAAAACTTTATTCTTCATTCTTAATAGTTAATAGCTTGGCAAACCTACTAAACCATTTTGTACTTGTACTAACTTTTTTTCTTTAAACTAAAAAAGGTTATGCTGAATGAGAAGAGGCAAACAATTTCCTGCTGCTTTTTGTAGAATGAACACATTATCGCACATAATAATATGTACT
>JAQIVE010005993.1:0-12099 GCA_034698285.1 Sminthurinus bimaculatus | reverse complement strand
GTTACAAACAACGTGGAAGTGTTGCTCTTGGAAGTTATTGGAAAGCTTCTGACTAAACAAAATCCGAAAGACGACAAAATATGTGATTCGGTGCTGCAAAATGACCTAGCCCAATTTAGCTAGCCTTCTTGGCTAGCTAAATTGGTGATAAACTGTACTTCTATCACTTGTATGTATCACTTGTATTTATTTTTTTAAATTTGAATAATGTTTTATGTCAATGAATTTACTGTTTATAAAAGGTGTAACAAGTTTTTGACACAGCTCAATCAAATACTCAACTTTGTCGGAATATTCGATCAAACATTTTATTCTCAAGTTTGTGTTTATGAGACGTGTACAAGGACAACGATTGAATACCGTCAATAGCCTCCTCCCTTTTTCCGACTGAAGACATTTTTAAGCTGCTGTTTAAATTACTTGAAAAGTAAGAATTACCAGTGCAGCCCCTCCCATATTTTCTAAAAAAAAACATTATAAATTTTTTTATTTATCAAACGAAAATTAATTTGTTTCTACTGCGACACGAGCACACTTTGATGTAACTTTTACTACTATCGTGAGGGCCGAATTTTTCAATTCAATATAGTCATTATTGCTGTAAAACAGGAGTCAAAGATTCCGCCAAAGCTTAGATACTCGCCACAAGGTCTTAAACAAGATTCAAGTAAATATCTTCAACAAAATTTGAGATTTTGTAGTAAAATGTTCCTGTACCTGTTTTTCATAATTTTCTCTCCAATTCTGCCCCGGGCAGAATCCTCAACAGACATTGAATTAACCCCCAAAGATCCAGAGGTGAAACTTTATTTAAACCCGATTCTTGACTCTTTTCCTAACTGTTTGCTCCATGTATTGGAATTTTCAGCCGTTTTTCATTTTTCTCATGTTGTCCGACCTTTCGTATTAACAAATCCAGGTGAATTATTAAATAAAGATCCTTTATACTTGTACAATCGATCAGCTGCAGAGGCGTGCCCGGTCAAAGGGTGCAATTGTTTGGTCACCTTGATTCTCTCGGAGGATTCTAGAGAGGATGATTGGAAATCAGCAGGGGGTCGCATGTACGACTCCCTTACGAATTCAAAAAGGGAGTTTTTTGAACAAAAACGAGGTTGTTACTTTGTATCAGCCTACACGATACTCGTTGGTCTGTATCTTATTAGTAACAGACGTTTCGAAAAATGGTTACCCGAATGGTTTGCTCCAACATTTGTTGCTGCCCTTCCCTATGGCCAGGATAACGAGACAGCTTCCGGCTTATGCTACTGCCCTGGCGCTAATATTCCTAAAGGCCAAGATCGGGTCCAGTATTTCGAATATTGGGAGCCGCAAGAAGGATTTAAAAATCTGCAGAGCTGCTACGCCAACTTAATAGACCAGGTATGGACATTTAATTCTTATCCAACTACTTTTACTCTACAATTAGTTATTTGCCTTTTTAGTGTATCATAATTTGAAAAGTTGTGATAAACGATAAACGCAATAATACAATAATTTAAATTGGTTGACCAGGGTAAAAAAATCCATTGGAACCCCATCGTGGCAAATGTAAAACATACAAGTAACCCTGAAATCCACTACTCCCCACTTGGCCGTGGTCACACTTTGGCAAATCTGGAAAAATCCGTGGTTCATTTCCTGGTTTTAGAAAAAAAGCAGTTGAACAGGTCATTTTACTTTAATCGTGAAATGATTTCGCCGCTCCTTTCACCCGGATTTACCTCCTTGCTCGATAGGTCCGACTTCTTCATGACTGGTTACTCTCCCGAGTATTACTTTATAACGGGGGACAAGGTCACCAAGGTCAAGACCACTTTTGACATTTACCTCCTGCCTTTTCAAACTCCCGCTTGGATTTTGATCGGCATGACACTTGTCTCTACCTCCCTGTTCCTTTTTGCCGTCCTCTCACCTTTCGTAAACTGGAATCGCCGTCCCGGTTTGATGGTTTGGATGTTCATGTGGCTGTGG
This sequence comes from Sminthurinus bimaculatus, assembly GCA_034698285.1. Classification (NCBI taxonomy): domain Eukaryota; kingdom Metazoa; phylum Arthropoda; class Collembola; order Symphypleona; family Katiannidae; genus Sminthurinus; species Sminthurinus bimaculatus. The sequence goes on along the minus strand of JAQIVE010005993.1, from coordinate 10,125 downwards.
TCACCCTGGGTCGATCAGTGTGACCGAGACTGTCCAGATTTGGGGTCAATCACCAATCCTCGGTTTAAAAAGGTAATTGGGCAAAGTTTTCGGGTTTTTTGGGTAGTCTGGCTGCTGATGGCCATCGTTTTGGTGAATGCTTATAAGGGCATAGTTAAATCGGATTTCCTCATGGACTTTCCCTACGAGACAAAGTGGCGAAATCTACAAGATATGACCGAAATTTCCTTTTATCTTCCCTTGACCTTTGAGGGATATAACTGCTCACAACTGAACGATGAAGAAGGAATACTGGTACATTTTCTATGTTTCCTAATGCAACCTGACACCTCAGGATGTGCTTTTTTCCTGGCAAAAAATAAAATGCACCGGCTCATAGCAAAAAACGAAGAGGTGGCTGATGCTATCAAAAAATATTGGCAAGTACTTGATAAAACGACCTTTTTTTGCGAAAGCCATCCGGATGAACTACTGCGAGACCAGGCTAACCTAAGTTTGTCAACATTTTCCCCATGGCAAGAGCAAAAGTCGGCACTGATTGTCGAAGATCGAGATTTTGAATATTATTGGAAACTTGCCACAATATTCATGAAAATAGAAGGCCAAACGAAGCTCTCGCATAACTACAAAAAGGCCAGCAAAACATTTTTGAAGTTACCCCAAGGACGCATCATCCCATCAACACCGAGTTGTCTCGCGGATAAAACCGAGAAGTGTATCGACTATTCACAAACCGCTCCGAATCGAATGAAAGTTCTGCAGAGTTCCGGCATTTACAATCTGTGGGAAAAGTGGGACGGGGTCCGGTGGCAGAGGAAAAAATCTCAGCTGCTGAAAGAATATCAATCAAGCACACGATTGTGGTGGTCCAGAAAATATGGAAATGACGACCAACACCAAAATCAACTAGATAATCATAAGGGAGATGATAACGAGACGGATCATACGACTCGTCCTCTCTCTTTTCATGGCTCAGATGTTTACCTTGTATTCTACGGATTTTTCTTCTGCGCTGCTGCAGGTTTGGCAGTTTTTGGACTGGAGTTGACTACTGCTTTTTGGAAAATTCTACTTGTATTTATCGACAAACTAGTAAAAATTTCTCTCACAGTCAGCAGGGCCTCGCTTGCCTTCATATTTGCCAAGGCAGTTTATTTTTTTCGCCTTTTTTTTTGGAAGATTTAAAATGATTTTATATTTTATGATGTCCCGTATCTATAATGTATAATAACATGTGAACCTTAATCGGCTGGTTAATTCTGATTGTAGAGTAATTTGAATAAATAAAGACGACAGCTTTGGAAAATTTTCCTTGACCGGCGTCGAATTTCTACCTTTTTTTGCATCGTCGCAGATTTAAATTGTAGCATGAGCGTTCAAGACTTTGACGCCGATTACAGATTTCTACGATGAGATAGCACGTCATTGTGGGTCAGCAAATATGTCGAGTTGTAGCAACTCTTAAGTTTATTATAAACTATAGTGATTAACGTTTGCGGTCTCAGACGGCAAACTTGAAAAGTAGTTTACAATTCAATATTATCATACGTAAATATTATGCTAGAATAAAGATTTGAAGCCAATCCGGGTTTCGAAAAACAAAATCTTCTAAACAAGGATAAGTCATACATTTTACATGGGGCAATTAGGTAACTTTTTTTATTGTTCTCAAAGTCTCTGATTACCAGCTTTGTTTCGCGCACGGCTTCTTACACAATGTGCTGCCAGCCACAGTTGAAAAATATGCAGCCGGCGTTGATACATAATTGGTTGGATTGATATAAACAATAGCACTGCAGTTCATTTTTTGTCTTAATACGTTGAATATTACTTTAAGTTTAATATTACATTGAGTTGCAAATTGAATGGTACGAAAAATGGATACGTTCTGATATTAAAGAATATACACAGTTAAGCAATACTAAGGCCATGCAATGCTCTTTGATCAAATGCAAGGCTGATGTACTGACATGGTACATATCAGCTGCGATAGCAAGCTTGTCGACATTGTGGTCATCGAGACTCGAGGTCATGTTCTTCCCGCAATCCGATTTCAGCTCCTTCAAGTAAGACCTCCGTGTTCGGCCCAATGCGTACACTAACGACGCAACTTGCAATTTTGCCGGAGAAGGCCCGCTTCAAAATTCAATGTAGTCTCACACAGTACATGAAGTATTTCGACGCCACTCATGACAGTTGCTGCATTGTAGCGGTGTTGGAAGTTACAAAGATCGTATATTCGATTAGACGCCGCAATATCACAGTAAATATCATGAAAGGCGACGAAATGCTGCAAGAATCAGACTACATATTGTACAATAAACGATGGATAAAAAGTGAGCTTCTTTCTGTTTGCACAACACAGCGTAAGAGTGTCGCCTGTTTCTGTACAAAATGTGACGAGCTGGATATAAAATTGACAATCTACACGAAACAAATCAATCATTTGAGAGCAATGGATCTACGTACAATAATATCACGTCATCGAGAAAACAATAAAATATTCGATCAAATTATAGAAAATCGGCGGGACTGCAATTGAATTGCAAAGACGAATAACCGCGTAACTCCTATAAAACCTACTTATAAAATAATTTAGATTAATCGTCTCGGCTATTCACTTACTGGATTAATTCGTCACATTTTTAAATGCATCTGTGGTTAATAAGGAAAGATCAAAGGCAAATGGGAAATTGGAACAATGAATCTTTTTATCTATCCATTCTTTATTCTCTATTAACGTGATATTCCTGATGAGAGTGCACATAAATACAATACATAAAAGACACCAATCTCCTCGATGTGTATCACAAAATTTTGAATTTTGAAACATGAGGGAAAAAATAATAGGAAACTGCAGATATAAAATTATGGACAGCTTGAAGAAAGTTTAAATCCAAACCGTTGCATAGAACATTTAAACCAATTTGCCTGTATGGCAACGGGGATACATGGGACAGGGGAACAAAGTGGTCCAATGAGTCAGTTCTTCTGCTGAGAGTTCAAATTGCACGGCCAAAGATGTGAGGTAAGGAAAATGCTTGACAGGATTGATGGCACTAAGGTTTGCAAGAAAAAGAGAGGATTGGTCATTTCCTTTTGGCTTTAATTCACCGCCAATGTGAAGACGTTTTAGGTGCTCCATAGTCGGGAATTTTACGTTTGGTAGAAATCCTATGGGATTTTTTATTTTCAGGACCTCCAGAGTTTTTGAGCTTGATTTTAGGATTTTGTTTAGAATTTCTCCAGTTTTTATGTTCACCCATGTCTGATCATTACCATCCTTTTGGATTTTGTCTAGATCAATTGTCAGATTCTCCAAAATGAGATGACCACAATCTGCGATGGTTTCCAGATAGTCTAAGTCCTCTAGTTTAGGTGAAAAATGAGCATCCTTGACCGCATGAATTTTTCCGGATTCCCAAATCCAGTAGAGTCGCTTGGGGTCAAGCACAAGTTGGGAAGTTTCCGGAAAAGCTTCAATCCGCTCCAGATTTTCAGCAGCCGACAAAATATCCATGAGCAAATAGTTGTCGTTCAAATCAAAGGTAATGTCTGCAGGGTCGCCCATGACCTTTAAACATTTAATCCCGATGCTGACCCCGTTCAAACGTTCTGTTTCTTCCTTGTGGTGCCACTTACGCTTTAGGAAGAAGCCGTGGGTATAGGCTCTACTTCATTTCATTTCATTTCAATGGTTTATTAGCGTGTTTGGGTTTTAACAAGAGCGTTTTTTTCAAAACCGGACACGGACGAAAATAAATAGGTTTAACTACAAACTATGTACAATGTTTAATGTCTACTCAACCTGACATCCAGCGTTAACTCCTGGACGTGTACAAGAATGTTGAAAAGAAGCTCGCGGATACTTATCCCTAGGTATTCGGTCCACTCAAGTCCTAGGATCGCGTCTAGAGTGAGGAATCGGATGTGGCGGTAGTACAGTTTCAAAAAAGAGAGCATTTCTGCATCATCTGGTTGCTCTCGTACCAGTGGAAGAGACAAGTGGAAGTTGGTGCAAGGAAAGGTCGAATGATCCTTGGAATTCTCTAAAAGCTCCATCAATTGGGGCAGAGTGCCCCTTGAATCCGTCGTCCCGTAGTTTTTTGCAGACTCCCCCGGTCTGAGAGTGTAGAAATAGAATTTTTTGGGCATAGTCTCTACTGGGGCCATATAGACCACTCGGAGTTGGCTGGCGTCAGAACGTCCTCGGTACAACTCAGTGGCAAACTTGTGCCAGATTCGGCACACCAGACGACACGAGAGCAGATCCTTGGTCGCTACAGCTTTTAATATCGTAAAGACCATCTGCAATGGAAATATATACATATTTTTTAAACCACTAAAATTTTGATTCTATATGGAGCATAAAAAATTAAAATTTGACATTAGGTAAAACTTAGTTTGTAAGTAAAAATTACCTCTAACGGAAGATTTGGCATTGGCTTTTCTTCCTCGAGATTGACTGCTGACGATGACGATGAAAAGTTCCTTCTTTTTTCTGCTCCATCGTTGTCCGCTCCATTTTGGTTCAAAATGTTTTCCCTCGTTTTTTCCATGGTTTTCAAAAGAGGTGAGACTGAGAGGTGAGACAGTTATCGCTTCAACTTTTGGGTGTATGTTTCTTAAACCTGGGGTAACTGAGTGATAATTGAATAACTAGACTATGAACTATTTAATGCTGTTAAAAAAGTTTTCACAAAGGAAATGATGAAGACTATGGTCTCACAGAGTGCTACAAAATATTTTGACTGTAGACTGTAGATAAATATTTTATATCGCGTAAGGACAAGAGAAACTTGCCGAATGGAAAAGCTCCGTCGGTTTCCTGTCATGTCAACAGAATGTAAAAAGGGATTTTAAGGCAAGCGGTTAATCTGCCCTTAGATTATAGATAAGCTTTGTAATTTAGGCACATTTTTAGGAACAAAACCTTTGGTTTGTGAAGTTTTATAGAAAAAACGTAGAAAAATAAGCTTTTTTCCGAAAAAGGCTTAAATTAAAGACCAAAGTAGTCATTTTAAGCCGTTTTTCTTGTAGTAATAATACTTTTCAAAAGCTCTTTTCTAATTTTTATCTAACTTATGGTTACTTACACATATGTACATATTATACTACCTACTACGCGAAGAAAAAGTCAAAGTAAAAAGAGTGCTCGTTACTCGTTACAGCAAAGTAACAAGTTCAACTGAAAAAATGCAGTGTATTTATTTGCTAACTTTATGTACGGTGCATGTTTATCAGTACAAAAATTCTCAAGAATGTCATAAGCTCTATAATTTTAACATCGGACAAATTATTCCTAAATAAAGAAGTAATACATAGTAATAATATCTATTCACTTAAAATCTCGTCTATTCGACCAATCAAATTTTTGCTTGTTTTCACTTTTCACTAAGCAATTAAATACCAACTGACTTGGCAGTCATGCTGCACCAATAGTCTCGTTCCCTAAAGTGATCCTGCTATGGAGTTTGTTTTCAGACATTGATGGTTGGATAGCTGTGATTGTAGTATAGTAGGAGCCAAGCGGCGTCCAACTCCTGACTTCCGCCGCCACTTTGAAAAGAAAACCCAGTACATTTTGTATGAGTTGCAACGAAGGAATCCTACAGGGTTTTTTGAGAAAATCTCAGTCTCGTTTTTAATAGTGAACAAAGCTGTTGCCATGTCAACTTCATTGAGAATTTCTCAAAAATACGTTCTAGAATTCCACCGTAAGTTATTTGAATTTAGTAAATGTCTTTTTATCTGAAGGTACCTTTTCTTCATCGAGTGATACTTGAATAAATTTCATAAAGTCGACGGCACCAGTAGTATCGGATCAAGTTGTCCCATAAGCATACGCGGTAAGCAACAGTTGACCAAGCACAAATCGGCCGCACGTTTGGTTCAAGACCGTGGAAACAAAACCTCGCAGGGGGGAGGGCATTTCCGGGAGCAATCGGTGAGATTAAGGTAGGGTTTGTCAACCCGATTCAAGCAGCCTGGAAGGGTCCAAAAGTAAGTCCTATTATATGGATGATTCAGAGAGGTGAAAAAAAGGCAGATTTGAAGGGCTTGAAAAGCGGTCGATTAAGAGGGAGGAAAGATGGACCGAGAGAACTGGCCTAAAAAACAAAAATTTCATAAATTTTGAAATCTCTTTATTTTTTCAGTGACAAGGGGCAATTTTCTAAATTGAAAACAAAATGCTCACAAAAATTGAACCCCAGGCAAATTTTTACCTTGTGTCATTCACGTTTTTGTTGAGGTTTGTTTGAATTATGTTTCAGGGTAAGTTTTTCATCCATCGCGGTCCCAACTGTCCTGTCTCGCCTCTGCAACTGGATTTACGGACAATGTCAGGATCTTCGGTGGGAATTTCTGTATACAAATTTTTAATGTTTGAAAAAAGCAAACAAGAAAACGAGTAGAATAAGCTAATTGTACCAAATTTTTACTTACTGACTAAAAATTCACTTGACTCACCGGGAAACAAAATGACGCAGAGAGTAATCGAAGTGGCGACTGACAGGACAAAAAATATGCACAGAAGAATTTCGACCACCAGCGTCCTGGGATATTCCACGCTGCTCTCAATTTTGATGGGATATCTGCGCCAAGCCCTCCACTTATCTTTATTGGCATCGTTGTAGCTGAGGTTACTGTTTGGATTATATTTTCGCTGCAGTAGAAACTCGTCATACACAATTTCCTTTTTCTTGTCTTGCGTTATCAGCTTCATCCCTCCATGACCATGACCTTCTTCATGATCATCGTGATCGTCCTCTTCGTGGTCATGGTCACGGTCATGACCTTTTCCCTCTTCAACACTAATCTCGTCCTTTTTCTCACCTTTTCCACTTTTTTCAGGAATCGGCTTCTTGCCCTCTTCGCTCTCCACAGTATCCGTCTTACTTTTCGGTTTGCTCATTATCGGAGCCCGGGTAGGACTTGGCCTCACTTGATTTTGGGACCTGGCCGTAGTGACCTTACTTTTCCCGCCAATTTCACTCTTTTTTGATTTGGCTGGAACAATTTTATTTTTCGCCGGTTTTTTCTTCATCTTCTTCGAACCTAAACTAGCGGACGTTTTTGAGCTGGTGATTGACCTTTTCCGCTTCTTTTCCACCCTTTTATCTTCACTACTTGTTTCTATCAGTTCCACCAATTTATTGTTCTCTTCGTCTATTTGGAACGGAGATTCCGCTTCAAAGATGGACACAACTTCACTTTGGACCTCTTCCTTTTTTTCGTTCCTTTGATTCTGCTTTTGATCCGTTTTGAACAGGAGGACGGTCAATATTAGGTAGAATATTATGTGAAGAACCGCCCAGGCAAGGACAACTAGAGAGGGGACGGTGCAATAGTGACTGATGAAGGCGGGCATCAGATAGGGGGCCAAGAATATCTGTATGATCCCCAAAACGTAGGTGATCACCCCAACCAGCCAGTGACAAATGGCCAGCACTAATTTGGTAAGTTCCCGATGATCCTCCGTCAGGGAGATGTAGAGCCCCATCAGCATCTGGGAGATGTAGCCCCCCACCGCGATCGTCCCGATAATGTAGTGGCTCTTGTACCCCGGATTACTTCTCGCCGCATTGTACGTCCCAATGGTCACACTGATAATGATGAGAGCGATTAAGGTCAAGGCCAACCCCAGGGACAAGGTCAAGGCGTGAATGGCAAACCAGATTCTTCGGTGGAAAATCCGGCGGTTGACCTGGCTCTCCTTGAAGAATCGGGCGATGAGCATAGAATTTGGAAGAAGGACGATAAAGGTCACCACCATGAAGGCCATGTGAAATTGCATGGACGTCTGCTTGGCCGTGGAGTGAGACGCCTCATTGACCTGCCGCTCCCTTAAATTCAATTTGGAGGTCAAATACACCCCGTCGACATGATGATACCCGATTTTGACCCCGCCATTCGGATTGGTCGGCAGGGGTTGTACTCCCCCGTTGGCGATGAAAACGACGACGGGGTACAGGTCAAAGTTGAAATCTTCGGTATGGACGGATGTCCGGGCGGGGAGACTGAATCGACAGAGGATGTCCCCACCCTCGTATTTTATCCCGGACTCGTTCCACTGTAGTTGGCTGATCTGCTTGGGAAAGTTGACGAAGAGAGGGTCATTCCCGTACTTTTGGATCGTGTTGAAGGAGAGTTGGACGAGAAGTCGGGCGGAGGATTGGTCGTTTGGGGTGACCAGGTGACGAATACAGGAAACGACAATGTCCTGGCCCATAATGTCCCCCTTGCTGATTCCAACGGCCATATATGCACTTTTGCCATCTTTTTTGAGCAATGTGGGGTGGCCCAAAAACTCAAAGTCGTAGAGGGTGCCCTTCTCCTTGGTTCGGGGGGTGACGGTGAGGAGGTAGTGACACGTCTTTTTCTTGATGCAGTCCTTGTGATCATCCACAAAAATGCAGGCGCGGTCCGGGCGGGGTTTACTCTTGTCCGTGTGACAGCGGCGGTACATGAGGGCTCGATCCGGGGCGGGGTGGACGGGGTGGAAAAGTTGGAGGAATGTGAGCAGCACAAGTGATGATAGAATAGCAAGGTCATGATGATAACTTTGTTTTTTTGGGAAGAAAATATTCATCTTGATGAATGGGGTTTATTTTAAATCTGGTTAAACACATTTAATTTGAGACTTCTTTGTAAAGAATGTCCGTAACACGTTTTTAACATTTTTGAGGCAGAACAGTTTAAAACATAGCGAATATTAAGGAATTTACTTTGGCGTTCAAAAAATACTAGTTTTGCTAGTAATTTCCTAGGCAACTGCGTATAGCTACAATTTTAATCTAAAATTTGACACATTTTCTCTAAAAACTCGTCATTTTGGCTGCTTTCTTAAAATTAAAAAGCAATTTGAAGCTGCATTTTGGCCTGTTTCAACTGAATTTTCTATAAAATATGGCACTTTGCTAATTTGACATTGAATGTTTTTATAAATTATGATTTACTATCCCTTTTAGTATCAAAATCAGCGGCATCAAAATAGTACGTTTTTTATATCTTTGTCGGGTTATCGTTACTTTGTATGCACAATACTAACGTAGAAACACTTGCCCATTGGATCTGATTACGTACGACCCAACTACAAAAATACAAAATGCTAAGACGGCGTTGAAGTTCAACACACTTTGGATTTCAGTAGTGACTCTGCTGAAGAGTTCAAAATCTGGCCAAAGACACAAACTGAAATTTTTAACTGAGATTTGCAAGATCTCGATCCTCTTCCCGCCAAGTCCAGCTTCTTTAATCATTGATTTGATGTGTGTCCACAGTCCACAGTAATAAACCATTAACAAAACGTTTGTGACACGAAGGGCACAAATTCAGTTGCGTTATAGTTTTAGTTCGAGACTCGTGGTTACTATCAGGTTAAAACAGGAACAGCTGCTCCAATTTTTCCTGGAACCAAGTCGAAACATTTTTGCAAGTTAATTCAAAGCAGTAGAATGGACAGGGTGGACAACTCCCATTTTTCCAATGTAAAATCCTATGATTCCAATACACAAAAAATCCTACTTAAATTAGCGAAGCGACGTCGAAATTCTACAAAATATACATTTACATATACATTTTATGGAATTGTATCAGAGTTTACACCAAGCACATTTGTGAAACGGCGTCAGAGTTCTACAAAATGAACAAAAATCGGAGTGACCCCGAAAGTTGAGGCCCTTTGGGGAGCAACTTCGCCTTCATCGATTTTAACCAAATATCGTTCAATAATGTTTTTTTGAGTGCTAGTTTCTGATTTTTTTCCGCAAGATATGAATTTCATCGTTTGGGAGGAATGAACCACCCTAACGTGCATGCTTGTATGGGATATGTGCAAAAAAAGTCAACTGCAACTGCAACGACGAGGCAAAAATTAACCAGGACTTGCTCTTAAACAACAAGTCTTTTAACTGTAGAGTCTGAAACGGGAACGGGCGGTTTTTAGGGCAGCGAAGCTGCCCTACTGTTCCGATGCTGTCTGATAGTTACCGTCTGTCTGTCCACCAACCCCTATATTTGTACATTAAAAGCCCATTTGATTACACGGGCTTTCAATGGCAGATAAAACCATAGAAACAGAAAATGTAGTAATGAAAAACAAAGGACAGGTGGAAAACCTTG
>JAQIVE010005992.1:0-12101 GCA_034698285.1 Sminthurinus bimaculatus | reverse complement strand
CTGGAGAATACTGGAATCCTGGAGTATGTATGTATGTGCTGGATCCTGGATAATCACTGGGGGCTGATACACAGATGCACGGGAAAAGCGTCAGTACAAAATTTTTCCGAGTTCCAGTTCCAGCTCTCTACTGATGTAGCCTGCACTCCAGAAAACATAGATTTTACTAAATAAATTCTGGAAAACAACGCAGCTCCAAATTCCAGCGGGAAAATGTCCAGCAAACGCAACTCATGCCTGCATTAGCTGGATGGACCTGTATGGAAACTTGCAGCACTGGTCAAAGCACTGGTCCAGTTCAGATTCCCGTTCATGGACCCCTGTCTTGATCTCCTCGATCTAAAATGCCAAAAACGGCTGACCTGGACGAAAACACCAAAAATCCAGACCTAATTACCAAACTCAAGCGTAATTCCGGGAAATTCGGTGCAGTTTTTGATCAAAGAAGTTGGAAAAATCCGAATCCGAAATTCGGAGACTGTCATATGTAAGTGCGTGCTCAGAAAAAATTAGACACATCAAATAAAATGTCCCATCCTCGTATCAGCTCATCTGGCATCGCCAGATAGCAAAACATGTTTACAGAGGGCAATGACCTATAAAATAAAAGTAATTGCTGGAAATCATTCCTGGAGAATGGATCCTGGAAAAGGCTGGAGAAAAAAGCACATCATGAAAAATCTTTTCCGCAGAATCAGCAATTTTTTAACAAAATGTGGACAGACAAACACGCATTTTTACCAAGAATTGGAGAATTATTATGTATGGTGTATGGTTAACATCAAAGATCGAATTAAATTAATCAAAGCAATATCACGTTTCCGGGAGAAAGCAGATTGGAAATTAATTAAATTGGCAATGATTCGCAATTATTCCAAGGAAGGGATCAAAATGAGATTTTTTTGCACCAGCTGCTATTTTTGCCCAGAAAAAATCTCCGGGCTCAAAAACAACAACAAACTTGTACAACAACAGGAATTGCCTTCAAGTCTTTAAACTTGAAAGCCAGGATCAATATCAAAGAGAATCTAAATTGGGCTGACAATGGGGGGGCGAAAGGGGGGCGTGGGTTGAAGCCCTTTAAAATTGTACGGTGTAAACTCAAAACAACAAAATTTCCGGGTAGTACGCATTTGACTCTTTTGTGATGATGCCCAAAATGATGATGACGGAAAAGTGGAAAGTTTCCAGTTCCAGTTTCCGCTGGAGCTGGATTTCTAGTAGTTCCAGTTGCGGTGCAAATTAATTAATTGTTCGGGAATTTGAGTTGTCGTTCGACTTCAAAGGAATCCTTCATCCATCGTGTATTTAGCTGAAGAATCGAATGAACGTGACCCTTGACTATCGACATCCACTCTCCGTGTCCAATTGTACCCGGGTAACAATTTTGTACAGTTGTACAGGAACCTTTCCCGATATTTCAATTTGCATGCCAATGCCGATTTCTGACTGATCTCCAGTCAAGTCGCGTGTCGTATCCTTTCGCGTCAACTTGAATTCAAATTCAAATTCAAATTCTCAGTCAGATTTCCCGTCAAAATCAAAATCAAAGGGAACGTTAAAGTCAGGGTAAAATTTCAAGAGAAATGTCGGTGGATGGATATTGTCATTGTCATTGATTTTATTTAAATGGGCCACTCGCATTTCGATTTTATTTCAAGTGTGTAATTAATTAGCGGGCTGGCTTCCTCTTTTGATTCGAGTTCCACGGGGCGGCTAATTAATTTGCACGCGAACCCTTTTTAAATGTGCGCCAAATTAAAATGGCCCGGCACAATGCATACATACATACATACACAATACACATTGTCAGAGTGAAAGGCACAATTGTGTCATGTCATGGAATGAGAAGAAGGGCAAAGTAGTTGCTCGCTCCTGAGTCATTTTTCAAAGTGCCGGATCCAGCTCCAGCTCTCTCCAGCTTCAGCTTCTCCATCATAAAAATTCCATATCCACCTCTCAATTATAGTCAATTAGGGCGGACTCCCTCCCTCCGCTCAAAAAGCGGAGGGACGCAAAATCAAATGATAATTGCATATCCGCACCAATTTCCTACACATTGATGAGATTCAGGCGAAGCCCTCATTTGTCGACGTCGAAATCGAAATCAAAGTCGACGTCTTTGTCTTTGTTCTGGGGCTTTTCTTCTTTGTCTTTGAATTTTTCTTTACCTTTGTCCCGCCCTTTCTCCATTGACATTTGTCGGGCCGGAAAAATTCGAGCAAATTAATTTTTTCAAGGCAGACTTTCACTTTTTTTACTTTCTCCACTTTCTCTTTTGCTTCCTCCGCTTTCTCTTTTACTTTCTCCACTTTCTCTTTTGCTTTCTCCGCTTTCTCTTGTACTTTCTCCTTGCCCTGAAAGACGACCAATTTTCGAAATTTGGGCTTCCCGGAAATTCAAAAACAAGGATAAACGTCCAACGCATAAAAAAATTATTTTTTAAATCTCGATAAATTGCCGCCCTTTCTTTTTATCTAAAATCTACAGGGAAATCCCAAAAGCAGAAAATGGGTTATTTTCTCAATGTTTAAATGTTTCGCGTCTAATTTTCCCCCAGAGTATGCATAATAGAAAAAAAGATCAAGCATTTTTGTTAATCAAGTGCAATTGACCAAAATTGGTTGATCCTCCGTCAATAAAATAACCAACTCTACCTTTTCATTTAAATCCATCAAATTGCAAGCACTTGATTTCCACGGGGAGGTCAAATGCAGATTTGCTTTCTCCAACTTTCTTACTTTTGATTACTACATGCCTATATACGGGTGAAAGTTCTTGAGGAGAAAGCCAAAAGTTGAAATTTATTTGGAGAAAGCTGTAAAGAAAAAATAAATAAAAAGACCCTTTTTATACATTGCTTTCTCCCTGATCTTCCAGCGTTTGTTACAGATGCTTTCTATATGTTTGGCAGTTAAGTACTCAAGTTAAGGACAATTCGTTATCCAACAATTTTTGACGGGATTTTGCGGTGAAAGTTGAGCAAATACTAATTTGATGTTGCGTATTCGATTGTCACTGTCATTGTCATTGTAACTGTTGAGGGAGGTCTAGAATTTTCCGGGGGAATCTGCTGAAATAAAAGCTCGAATAAACGGATTAAAGTCCGCGGTCAACTCGAGTAAAGTCAAAGTCAAAGCCAAAGTCATGGCGGGTGGACGGGATGAGACAAGAAATGTCGAGTCGACTCACGTTAAGCTCCAGCCTTCTTGTTGTTTGCCCAAGTGGAAAAATAAAAAGGATTTTCTTCGCTGTCTGGCGCTTCTTCTTGAGAAATGAGATAAGAGGGTCTTCCCCAAGAATAAATAAATCATGCTGTTTAAACTTGAACCGCTCAGCTATCAGCCTCAGACTATGTTTGGCAAATGCATGTATGCATTAGCTGAATAGCCATGGATCTGGCTAATCAAATTTAAGTCAAGGACATTTATGCAATTCATGGAAAACCTTGAAAAGAACCTCCTCGTTGAGCAACGAGGCAAACGGCGTAATCAAATCAAACCGTACAATTTCGATTTGGATTTGAATCTGCAAAGCAACAGCGCGTGGACAATGTACAAAAAAGTAACGGTCTTTTCCCCTTAACTTCCAAGTGTATGTACTGCCTTGAAAAAAGAAAACAAGTGGCGTTGAAGTACGCCCGAAATTATTACATACACACGGGTAGGGTCATACGATTGTAAAGGATTTTTTGGGCCTAAAAATCCAGGAATCAGATAGAAAAGTGTAAACTTTCACCGGGTGAAAGCAAAGCTTGTACCAGACGGCCTGACATGGGAGAAAGTCAATGGCTGGACACTGGACACTAAATGTAAATGGCGACGCATTGACACTAAACTATAAGAGCAACGACAATGGCGAGGGAGGTGATGACAATGACGATACAGATTTTATGTGAAATGGAGAACGTGGAGAAAGCACACATGTCAAATTCGGGCGCGGAAGCCGCTTTCACTGCCATAAACATTATCATTGATATTCATGTAAGACATGCACCTTCTGCTCCCGTACAAGCGGTTGGGTCGAAGTCTGGAAAAAGCGGAGAAAGTCACCGGGGTCATCTTTGACACTTTCTTATGCTCCCGAATGTCCTCGGCCCTTTAAGGAATGTCCTGAAAATGGAAATTTTGATGGAAATGGATCTGGAGTGAAAATTCTGCCTTTACATTTGTGCACTTCCTTCCTGATCTTGGAACGGCGGACCTTTTTCTCAACTGTCTTCCACCTTTCTCCCTTCGAGCACGGTGATAAGGGGTAAAAACGGTTGACCGCCAACTTTCTCCAGAGCAGAACCTCCGGGACGAAAACTGCATATAAATGGCTTTTAAAGATGTCGCATTTTCAGCCCGGTTTGCATATGGAAAATTATCAACAGAAAGAAACCATAAAATAAAATTAAAGAGGGGTAGAAAATGGGGTGAAAGTTGATGAGGTTGCTCGATTCAATCTGTAAATAAAACCGTATTGCAGGGATGGTAAAAACATGCATATATATTGGTACATCCAATTGCTAACTGGATAAAATTTGTGGGATTCTTGGCACCGATCCCCGTTTAAAAGCCCCGTTGCTTTTGACCATATGGAAAGGAATATGGAAATATCCAGATCACATTCGGAATCCCGGCAACCTTCCAGTACAAAGTCAGTCAAGGCTTTTTTAGTTACATGCCCGGTGAAAGCAAAACAGATAGTAGAGTGAAAGTTGAAAGAAATTTTGCGTTTGACTTTCACTTTGCTTTCTCCATCTTTTTGACCCTTTGCCCCCAATGCCTGCGGTTTTTGTCCCCTGTAAACTCCACAGCATCTACGAAAGAAAGTCGGAGAAAGTCAGAGAAAGTCGAAGGACTCGATGCATGCATTTGAATGATGCTAGCGCCGAATGAAAGGAAAGAGATGGAAACGGGAGAAAGTCCGAGATCGGACAGCGGCTTTGTTGTTGTCCTGCTTTCCTTTGCTTTTTCCGACACGCGGGTACTTTCACTGTGCTAGCGGCCCTTGCTTTCTCTAGCCTATTTACAAGTAAAAGGAAAAGCCTGGATGTTTGCATTCTAATATCAAATATGGTGAAAGCTTTCTCCAGAGAAAGCACATGCATGAACATGTATGTACATGCAATTTTTTTTCAATGACAAAGACAAATCTAGAATTCGGATTCTTTAGCTTTGCCAATTTCAATTCCCATGGCAATGCCACGTCAAAATTCCACGGCCTCCATCTTCTTCTCCTTTCAAATTCAAAGCAGACTGCCTCTTCATCCCGAAAATGAAAATCTATTTGCCCTTCGCCGCCGCAAAAGTCAAAAGTCACAGGAGGTAGTCCGTGAATATGTACATATGTATGTTTGTTGCCAAAGGGACGGCTAATAATTTAAAATTCGGTTTGGCAACATACATAAATGTGGTTGAGGAAAGAAACGTATACAAAATTGCGAAAAAGTCCATGCATTGAGATGGTAAACTGGCAAAAGGCATACATACACCATACAAATCACATAAATGTAATGTACACGTGCCCATGTTCGGAGAAAGTCAACTTTCACCGGACAAAAAGTGGATGGGGAAAAGTTTGAAGGCTCTGGGACAAATTTTTACGTACATCCAAATATTTAAACTTGATGTGCTTTCTCCACTTTCTCTACTTTCACTACTTTCACTCGCCCCATGAAAAATGGGAAAGTCATACATACATTTGTGCAATGCAATAAGGTAATGGACGATGGAATAACTCGTTGTCCAAATTTAGCCATTAAATATTTATCTTATACGATATGTATGTACATTGTGGGCCAGGGACGGAGAAAGTTTCATCATCATATCCAAAAATAAATAAATCTGCGGCTGGAGAAAGCAGCAAAGTTGGAATTTGGATTTGGATTTGAAATTAAACTACTGCTCACTCAATACTAGGATAAAAGTTATGAAATTTTGTCCGATATTATGTCACGAGTATTTATTTAGCTTTCCCTTGTGAAAACTACAGAAAATTTTAAATTAGTCAATGCCACGTGTCGACAGTCAGGGAATGAAATTTTAACAAAATATTTGACTCCACGTGACAAATTGAACAAAATTTTTGGGTGAAAGCAAAAGTGAAAGTGGGATTTAAAACAAGCAAACAAAGCAGATTGCGTCATGGACAAAATGGGCGAAACAAAAACTGCCTGGACACTTTGGCTTTTGCTTTCCCTGCTTTCTCCCATGAGGAGAAAGCGGAGAAAGTTTGTATGTAAAATCCCCCGATAGCGGGTCAACAAAGGGATGAGTGAGTGAATAGCATCATTTATTTGGGATATATAATATATACATACCAAAATGTTACTTTCACTGGCTTGCGCGTATAAATATAATCCAATTTTTCCACCGCCAAATCCACGGACCATGGACAAGGCGCCCCTTTGGGTTTAACTTTGCTTTCACCACTTTATCCATTTTTGGAATGGAATTTTATGTATGTATGTATGTATGGATGGATAGTTGGCTATCATCAATAAAGCGGAATGAAAATGAAACAAAGCCAAATGAAATGTCCATGTCCATGCCCATGTTGTCCCTTGCCCTTTGTCCGCTCCTGTGTAAATAAATGGATGGATGAAATGAATGGAGAAAGTCGTCCTCGTCCTCGTCGTTCGTTGGCGATGCTCTCCCAATTCCATTCTCTAGTTTCATTCTGAGTGGCCAGAGAAAGTAGAATGGAGAAAGCAGAGAAAGTCAAGTCAACAGCGAGTTGGAACGTACAGACAGAGAGAACAACTTTATGACACTCATATTTAGTAATGTGATATCCCAAGGGATACTCCATGGACCAGGATTCTGTGTCCAAGTCCAACTTTCACCACTCCCGCTTTCACTATGAGCTTTCTCTCTATTCATTTATGTATATACAGACACACAAATTCTTCATGTATACAAGTTTCCCCACATTTGCGTAAATTCGTAAATTCGCCATGTACTCATTTACAAACAGCAAAACTGACGTGAACATACACAACAATATGTAGAGCGTACATAGTTAGATAGACACATGCCCCAATGAGACAAATGCTTTCTCCATCACTTTCACCATGTCTGTTATCGCAGCAAATGGTGAAACGGTGCATTTTCCCATGTACTTACTTTCTCCATGAACAATGCACGATGATTTGAATTCGGCTTTCTCCGACTTTCACTGCAGATTTTCACCATAAATATGTATATGACACACATCTGGCACTTTTTGGACTTTCACTATAAAAACGGCCGCATTTCGCATCCGATAGAAATACGTTGGATTTTATGAAAATTTGGAAAGTTGTTGCTGTTGCTGACGAGTAGAAATGTTGAAATTGATGTGGCTGCTTTTTTACAATGGAAACTGGGGAGAGCAGCCCAAGTGGTAGTTTATGCAATTTGCAATACGATTTGGTCATGAGAGGAAGCAGAAAGTATGTTAAAGCGTTGGGAGTATTTGCAAATTTTTTTGACTCGTTTCATCCTTTTTGGATGTGACAGGGCGTGACTTGTTCTCGTCCTCTTTAGCTAGCTGCCTTTCTCCACTGTCTTTCGCCGGGCTTTTGTTTTGTAGGTCTGCGAATATGCGTGACTTTCTTCCTCTGATGTGTATCTCGTATTCTCGTAACCCGAGAATCCCATCCCATCCCATCTCGTCTCGTCTCGTATGTCACATTTAGGATTCGGGGAAAGGCACCAAACAGCTCTGTCACCACGGGACCTCACAAACACACACACGACTTTCTCCACTTTCTCCGCTTGCAGTTCTCTGACGGTAGAAAAATCGTGATGTACAAGTAGATACAAGTGTAGAGACGAAGAAAGTAGAGGCACCGAAACAAATAGGGCGGATGTCACTCCATGTATTCCCTTATCTCGTGCTTTCTCCGCGTACATGCTTTCACCTTCTCGTCGTCCTCGTCCTCGCGTACTTTCCCCTTCAATCTCGAATGATCTCCCAAGTACTTTGTAAAATTCCTCAAACGAAAAAACCTGTACCGTTAAATTTACATTACACCCCCATTTTATTGCTTTCTCCCACTTTCTCCCGCTTTCACCCGGTGCCAAAAGGTGGAAAAATTTAACCCGTTTTAAAACAAGTGCGTTTAAAACATAACTTCACATTTTGGAAAAAATAAAGAGTAAGCATTTTGCCGTTTGCTTTCTCCACAACTTTCACCGCTTTAAAATGTGATTCTAATGTGATTTTAACTTTCTCTTTTTTCAGAGCCAAATACGACGATCATGGGAGCCCCAGAACTTCACATTTCCCGGGGAAGCACCATCAACCTTACCTGTATTGTTGAGCACAGCCCCGAACCGCCATCCAATATCCTGTGGACACACAATAATCAGGTACATGAATGAACTTTCACTTATTTATTTGACATGTGTAGATATTTCACCCCTCCCCTCCCTCCCCATCTTTTCCTTTGCCCAACTTTCTCCACGTTGAGGTTTGTAAACTGTTCATGTGATTTAATTAACACATTTTTAATTAGCCAACTTTTTCTGTCAATTATCGGTGTATAAGTTTACTTGCTTGTACAATACTTTGCGCTCTTTTGTCACCTTCTATGGATGGATGTGTGTGTGCTTGTTGGGCATAAAGCAAGTTGTTGTTGTTTTGTCAAAGTGAAAGCAGAGACAGAGAGAAAGTAAAAGTGAAAGTCGTATTTATAGAAGATTGGGAGAAAGTAGATCGATTTTCCTAATTAAAATGGGTAGTGGAAGGGAGAATTGGGACAAAAACCGCGAGACAACTCCAAATCCAACAGATTTCTATAGATACCCGGGTATTACACCATTGTATGTGTACATGTACATGTACAATGTACAGCCTCCATTATTTCGACGAGTTGAAGTGAAAGTGATCCGGTGAAAGCTGGTGCTTGTGAAAAGCGGTTTGTGCTGCGGTCCGGGGTACAAAACACAAATTACGTACAGACACAGAGAGCAAGGCGTGTTTATGAGAGGAAGCAGAAACAAACAGGACTTTACTGGAAGAGTTGCTACCCACCCGCTGGATTATGTATGTATGTATGTGCTGGAATTATTCCTGGAGAAAGTGCGGATTTTAATTCAAGTTGAAATTGACATGGAAATCAAAATCAAAGCCAAAGCAACGGGCACAAACCCGAATATGTGTGTATGAATGAATGAAGGAAAAATTCGGTTGGATGCTTGAAAACTTTGAAAAAGTTGGTTCAATCGGATAAAGCCCGGAAAAAGTTTTTCAAACGAGGAAAAACTACCCGTGTTTTGTTCAACAAGGAAAAAATGGCGGGAAATAAAAATATACCCCTGGATTTTAAATTTGCTAATTATTGTCCTGAAAACTTAATTATTTTGCACTTTTCCGATTCATCCGAAATTGATCATGACAGGTTAACCGAATAGTTTGGAAGAGGTCAGGAAAGGGAAAAAGTTTCATCGAAAAACAAAAGGGGTAAAAAAAGTCCTTGACAACCATTTATTTAATTCTCTTTTAATTTTTTGCATTTTTTTGGTTGAAATCCCTTTCTCTTCTGTAAATGAGGGCGCGGATTTTCTCCAGCATTTATTTTTCTCCAGACTACTGTACTTTCTCCTGTCTTCTTGGATATCGGATATATATTTTTTTCTCCAGCTTTTACATCCTCGCATCCTCCTGCATCCCAATTTATTCTATTTTCGAGAGAGTAATCAAAGAGAAAGTATGGTGAAAGTACGGAGAAAGTACGAAAAAAAGAAGAGTTAAATAGAGTTGGGCTTAGCCAACAAGATTTTGGCGCTGGTCGTCTTCATTTTCTGCTTTCACTTTCCACTTTCACTTAGTTGCCTAGTCTGGTTTGGTTTGGTTTCGGTTTTGGTCTGGTCTAGACTTTCTCCGAGCAAAAAACGGAAAAGAAAGTTCCAAACATGAAACCGGGGATTAGATGAGTCTCGTCTGCTTTCGCTTTTTCTCCAGTTAAACTTCATGTGTATATTTTTGCGGTCTATCGTTTTTTATCCTTTGCCATAGCTTGGCATGCTACGGCGGCTGCTTTCACTTCTTTCACTTCTTTTCCTTTCCTGAAACAGTTGAATCAAGTAGAGTTGAGTTGAGTTAGCTCGACTGTCTTAAATCCTCTGCTTTCTCTTTGTACTTTCTCCGCTTTCTCTTGGCTGAGTTTTTGGCCAATGTATGTATGTTTAGGTTTTGGTTTCGGTTTTTTCGGTGCCTCGGTTTTAGTTTGGGTGTCTCTGTACGGTTTTTTCTTCTTGATTGTATTGTGTCGTGTGCAAAAAATGTATTTTAATTTTTTTCCCTTTCTTGAAAAGTTGGTAATCCACACGGATTACTCAAGGATTTCTGGATCCATCCCCGTCCTTTTGTACGCTTTCTTTTCTTTATGCGCTTCTTTTTGTGCAATTTTTTTTCAACGGCAGCTTTAACTAAAAAACGACGATCGATTTTTAAAGGATCGTATGTATGTACTGTTCAATTTAAATGAATTTATGTAATGAAAATGTCGTCTTTTTTAAATTTCAGGAAATAAATTATGACTCGCCGAGAGGCGGCGTGAGTGTTATTACTGGTGAGTTATTTTATCGATACTACCCTTACAAAAAAATCTGGTGCAATCTCATAAAAACTTTGATGGATTTTACAAGATTGAAAATTTTCAAAATTTTTTCGCAAAGTCCATCAAGTTTTATGAAAAATGTTTATGAAAACTTGATCAAATGGACAATTTTTAAAATGTGAAAATTGTATGGAATTTGTCAAAAAACCTGTATGTAAAATTTGACCAAAATTGGGAATTTTCTAAAACTTATGTAACATTTCTCCAAAGTTCCACAGAAACTTGACCCAAATTGATGTCTTTTGATGTGTTTGGGAACTCCGTGTAATTTTTTCAAAAATTTGTAGAAATTTGAACCAAAATTGACAATTTTTGACATTTTTTGAGAATTATGTGACATTTCTTAAAAAATCTATAGAAATTCCACCCAACTAGACAATTTTTGAATATGTAATTTCTTAAAAATTGCGTAAAAATCTATTGAAATTTGACCAAAATATGCGATATTTGACATTTTTTGAGAATTTTTAATCGTTTCTTCAGAAATCCTTCAAAATTTTATTAAGCTTTTTGATTTTTTTTGAAAATTCCGTGTATTTCGTGACAGCATCTTCAGAATTTTTTTCAACAGTTTTTGAGCTGTTTTAAGCTTTCAATTAATTATTCTTTTAGGCATTCAATCAATCCTGCATCAAAATTGTACCAAAACTGATAAAACCGTGTGAAAATTTTATGACTTTATTTGACAAGATTTTTTTCCAAGGGAAGGTTTCTTTGAAAATGTCATTTTCAAAACTTTTTAAAAAAATTTAAACTTGGCAAATTAATACTGTAATTTTCAAATTTTTTCTTTACAGAAAAAGGAGACGTGACGGTGAGTTACCTGCTGATTCAAAAGGCCAAGGCGGCAGACAGCGGGAAATACGCGTGTTCGCCCTCAAACGCCATCGCCCAAGAAATAACCGTTCATGTTCTAAATGGTAAGTTCAAACCCTTTCATACATATGTCATGTCATTCAAATTTCCTGTGAATTCAACAAACAAATAAACAAGGCAAGAGAAGAGCAGATGACAATTCCCATCTCTTCTCCATCCTACTCCGCCATTTGCGGTCTAATTCCGGATTTTCTAATGGAAGCCGCTCTCTCGATTCCTTGCCAACTTCCCATTCAATTGCACCCGCTCACTTCCTCTGTGGTAATCATAATATAATAAGGCCAAGATGAGCGCAGAGTCTGGAGAATCTGGAATTCTCCAGATTTAAATCCAATTCAATCCCTCCAGACAAACAGAGAATGAATAAACAAAGTCGACATTTAGACTGACAGCACATTGGCAAACCACAAACTATTTACATCCTTCCATCTCAACCGTGTACAATGTACAATGTATGTTAATGGATAATAAAATAGATTTCCTTGGTTTGGTTTTTTGTATTTTAGGGGAGCTGGCGGCGGGGATGCAGCACGGGAGCAGTATAGCCAAATTAGAGTACCCCCTCGCAGTATTTCTCCTCAGCTTCTCCATCCTCATCTTGGGGACTTAAAAGGAGGGGGCAAAAATTAAC